>JAGFNQ010000071.1:577054-778590 GCA_024364735.1 Boesenbergia rotunda | reverse complement strand
CTCTAATCCTTAAGGATTGACTTTGGTACCGAATAGAAATGTTTCCTAATTGGGTTGACCAAGTACTCCTTGGGGATTCATTTCTTACTTAAGGTTTTGGTTTTTGCTTGTCCTCTAGCATGTAGGGAATGATAAGTTTTTCCTTTTCTAGACTTCTCAAAACCTAATCTCTCTTTCTTAAAACTTGCCCTTTGGCTCTCAATGCTCATATCTAATGTCTTTGAGCCAATTTTAAATTTTCAAAGGGCTTTGGTAAGACTATCTACCTTTTCCCTTAAATCCTTATTTTCTTCTTCTAAGCATGAGTCATTTGAAATAGAAGAAGAAGCATGCACATCATCCTTCATGTTCATGGATTCTAATTTTTTCCTTTAGCATGCAAATTTCATTTTTCAAATCCTTAATCTTCTTTTTAGCCTTAAACAAATCATCATTAGTGCTAGAAATTATTTTTACAAGAGTAGAAGTGGGTAGATTGTATACCTCACTTACCGAGACGTCCGATTCCAAAGTTGAGGCTCCCCTTCACTTGAGCTCCCTTCATCTTCACTTGAGCTCTTCCCTTCTTCAAATTCAGATGACATGGAGGCAATGTCATCAATTCCCATTAGTGTGAAATGAGATACATGATGTTCCTCCTCCTCCGATGAGGATGAATCATCCCATGTAGCCTTCAAATTTTGCACTTTCTTCCCCTTCTCTTTTGATTTCTTCTTTTCTTCTTTCTTCTTTCCTTCCTTCTTCTTCAAGAGGGGGCACTCATCTCTCATGTGTCCTTTTCCTTGACAATTGTAGCAAATTATCTTCCTCGTTCTACTTTTGCTCCTTGACCATTTTCTACCATGAGATTTGTTAGTAGAAAAATGTTTAAATGTTTTTCTCATTTTTCTTACAATGTAGGCTTTCGCATCACTATCCATTGATGCACTTGACTCCTCGGAATCGGATGAGGAAGCCTTCTTTTTTTTACCTTTTCCCTTGTTTGCCACAAGGGTGATGGTCTTCGGTTTATATACTTCTTCAATTATTCCTCCAACTCGTGTTTCGTGAAGCTCCATGGTTGAGAAGAATTCCTCTAGAGATGTTTTCTCTAGATCCTTGGATATGTAGTACGAGTCCACCATTGAGCTCCAATTTAATGTTCTTGGAAATTCATTTATGGCTTTCATCAAAATGTCTCGGTTGGATAGTTGTTCTCCTACACTTGTTAGTCCATTGAGTATTTCCTTAAATCTAGCATGTAAATTTGATGTCTTCTCCCCTTTATCAAGTTTGATATTGTTGAGTTGAGATCGGAGAAGATCTCTCTTTGCCATTTTTGCTTCCGAAGTGCCCTCATGAAACTCTATTAGCTTATCCCACAAGTCCTTGGCACTTGAATGACTCCCAATCCTTGTGACTTCTTGTTGGGGGAGCACACTTAATAGATGATGCAAGACTTTTGAATTTACCAAGTAATCATCTCTTTGCTTCTTGCTCCACCTTATCTTCTCAAGAAGCTTATTTTCGTGATCCCTAGGCACTTCAAAACCGTTTTCCATGATTAGCATAATATCAAAATCGGTATTGAAAAATACCTCCATCCTTTTCTTCCACCATGAGAATTCTCCCTCAAACTTTGGTGGTTGGATGTGCGAACCGACCATTTCAATGATTTTGCTCTTCTTGGCGGTTAGTCCGTTAAAGGCGTCCTTGCGTTCTGATACCACTTGTTGGGACCAATGACACGGCTAGAGGAGGGGGGGGGGTTGAATAACTCGGTCATCCCAAATTCGAATTCATCCTACAATGGTTAGCACAAATGGAAACTTAACAATTAAACCAAACAATGCTAACACGTTACCGATTTACATGGTTCGGAGATTTATTGCTCCTACTCTACGACGTGTCCTTGAAGTGGATGAACCCTTGATTTTTTGGTGGATCACGCTCCGACAATCTTCGACGAAGTCTTTCTCCTTCTCGGTGGAGAACAACCTCTCACAATCTTTCTTCCTCCTTACAAGATGGAGTTAGGGTTTGGGGAGGAAGATGAGCACATGGAGCATGAGCATTTGAGCACTAGAGAGAAGATCTTACAATGAAGAGCTAACCTCTTCCTAGTCTCAAGCTTCACTTTAAATAGTTGAGAGAGTTATTAACAAATAACTCAGCCCCGACACCAGTCGACTGATGCCCATCCAACGGTTAGCCAACGACTCTATTTTTGAGTAGACCAGTCGACTGGTGCCTGGACCAGTCGACTGATCTTTCTGTGAGTTTCCACTCTGCGCTAGCAGTCGACTGCCCAGCTTACAAACTCACTCAAACTCACTCTGAAGTCCATCCTTCGCGTATGCCTTGAGGTTCGCTTCCTTGGCTTGCCCCTTGAAGTTCTCTTCCTTTGTCTCTCGTCCCTCGGATGCGCACACAAGCCCGCGGCTTGCCTCCATGCCATCCTCTGCATATGCCTTTGAAGTCTACTTCCTCGGCTCACCCTTGAAGTCCTCTTCCTTGGCTCTCGTCCCTCGAATGCCTCACTCCGTTACTCCATGTGTGACTCACCAAGTCCTGCACGACTCAAGCACACATATCAAATCAACATGAAAACCTAACTTAATCATATTGACACACACATAAAAAATCATGATCTACCCGATCAACTTTGGGTCAATTGCACCAACACTTTTTGCCTACACTCAAAACAAATAATATGATCTTTATTTTTTCAAATTGAAATTTTTATACCTTTGCTTGTAGATGTGACACTTGACTCTTGTTCTTCTTCATTGACCTCGGAAAATGATGTTGAAGCCTTTCTTGTTTCGGCGTCAATGTCAACTTTTACTCCTCATGAATCCTTGAAGTGGAGGCTTCTTGAACTTCATCTTCGGATGTTGAGCATCTTTTAA
This sequence comes from Boesenbergia rotunda, assembly GCA_024364735.1. Taxonomy (NCBI): domain Eukaryota; kingdom Viridiplantae; phylum Streptophyta; class Magnoliopsida; order Zingiberales; family Zingiberaceae; genus Boesenbergia; species Boesenbergia rotunda. The sequence goes on along the minus strand of JAGFNQ010000071.1, from coordinate 775,699 downwards.
CCTCCGAATCTTCTTCCTCCGATGAATCTCCCTCTTCGAATTTGTCTTGGTTTGGTACAGTGGAGGGATTTTCATGAAGCTTTGTCAATTTGCTCCAAAGCTCTTTGACATCTTAAAATTCTCCAATTTTGTCCAAAATGGTGCTTGGCAATAGATTGACCAATAATTTGGTCACTTGTCGTTGGTCTCACATCTCTTGATTTGCTCCTCATTCCATTTTGCTTTTCTTGAGGAGCTTCCCTTTGCTACTTGTTGGAGCTTCAAAGCCTTTCATTAGAGCAAACCATTGCACTATCTCCATCATGAGGAAATTTTCAATCTTTGTTTTCCAAAGATTGAAATTGTCTTTGTCGTACGGTGGAGGTGCTCGGATGTCGTAGCTGAACTCCATTTTGAAGTTGAACCCTCTTGATGATGTCTTCTTGAAATTAGGGTTTCTTCAATTTCTTATTCTTCCTCTAGCTCTTGCTCTCTTGGCGATGAGTCCAAAGAAGAGCGGCCTCACTTTGATACCACTTGTTAAGACCGGTAGCCGGTAGGCGAGCTAGAGGGGGGGTGATTAGCTCTGATTTGCTTGTTGATGATTTGTCGCTGCGGAAGACTCCAAGCAATACTGACGCCTTGATTTTACTTGGTGTCCACCTCCTTGAGATGACTAATCCAAGGATCCTCTCTTCCTCACTCTCTCATACATTATGAAAGATCTTCTTCTTGATGTGGAGAAACCTCTTACAAGCTTACAAGAAGAAACAATAAGAGTAAGCAAATACAATAGAAAATCTTACAAAATTTACAACAATGAGCTCTCTTTGATTTCTTCTAGCTTGAGATCGGCTCTAGAACCTTGGAAGTGCAGCAACACTATGCTCCAAGACTTCTTTTGAGATGGCGATGAAGGAGGAGAAGAGGTGTGGAAGCTTAGCCGAAAAGGTCAGCTTCAAACCTGCGTGAAAAACCTATATACCTGACGCCTAGGGTTCCTAATCGATTGCCCAATCGATTACCATGTCAGACTTAGCCGTTCAATGGTTAATTTTTGAAGTTTAATCGATTAGCCAATCGATTAAGAAGTTCTTAATCGATTGCTGAATCGATTCAGTACCTTTCTGTGCTTTTGCGCAATACTGCTGTAATCGATTACCCAATCAATTACCGGACACCTTAATCGATTGACCAATCGATAAAGAGAAGGCTGAATCGATTACCCAATTGATTAGCCAGCTTATGTTCTCATAACTTATATCTCCCTATCGATTCACTCCTTTCTTAATCAATTACCCAATCAATTAAGAAGACTTCTGTTCGCTAGAAATCAATTCCAATCGATTAGCTAATCAATTGACCCCAACCCTAACTTGTGTACACAAGTCTAGGATTCCCTTGCCTAACCTCGGTCAACCGTGACCTGTTAGGACTTCCTCACCAAGTGTCTGATAATCCCTTTGACCAACTTAGATTTTTCCTTACCTAGTTCCCAACTAGGACTTAACCTAGTTCCCAACCAGGTTTACCTAATCCTCGAGTTAGGTCTAGTCTCTCGGTAGACTTCCACCTTGCCAATATGCGATCTCCTCAATCCATCTGGACTTTTTCCGTGCCAGCATACGATCTCTCCAATCCACCTAGACTTCACCTAGTCCCACTAGGTGTGCCTAATCCCACTAGGACTTTTTCAGTGCAAGTGTGTGATCTCCCCAATCCACCTGGACTTCACCTAGTCCCACTAGGTGTGCCTGTAGGGATCTCCCGGCGACATAAACACAAAAACGCAGTGGAAACAAGATCCCTCGAACGATCAATGCGAAAGAAAAACTCGTACGAAATTCATCTGGCTAATAGAGCTATCTATGTGTATACCTTTGAAGAGTGCCCTTGCATTTATCCTGCTCGTCCAAGCTAAGTCGGATCTCTTACACGTTCAAGTGTCCGTGCTTCTATGCGTATCCACACGAATATGATCTCTCAATTTCGGAGAAGAGCTACCTTAGTTGTGCTAGCAACTTGAAGTAGTTCACAAAACCACTAAGAACCCCAAAGAAAGGGTTTCGACCAAGAGGGAGAAGAAGAGGAAGAGAGGAAGGAAAGATGACTTAACTTCATCCAAATGACAAGAAAACTCTTTTATACTCATCCCATGAATATGAAGAGTTTTTGTCCCTTTAGCTTCCCTTCATTAAAGTCAATAAAGAGCACATCTTCTCATGTGACTCTTCAACTTCTCTCCATTCAATGAAGAGAATCTTTTCATCCTCCTCTATTATTAATTTATTAAATATTTTAATTAATTAATATCTCATCTAAATGTGGTTGAGTCTAATCTAAATGAGTCTAACTCAAATTAGACCTCAATCCCGTAAACCAATTGGATTCACTTGAGTCTAACTCAATCAATCCAATTCGGATCAAATCTTAGTCAAACTAAGATCAATCAATCTCCGAAGCATCGTGTCCTTAGTGTGTGACCTAATAGGTTCTCGTAACGTTGGCAATGTGCCTAAATCGCTTTAGACACATATGCAATGAGTGGCATCTAGAATTGCATCATTGCTACCCAAGTAACAAGAAAAGTCGAGATCCGACTTAACTTCTGTGACTATGACAATGTATGACCTTGTCCTTCTATCCTCGATATCTAGATTGATCAATGAGGCATAGACTGTGTCATCCTCGATAAATCTTTGTGTTTCTTGATCCCCAAGTAGACTCACTCAAACAAATGAGCTCAATATCTCATATTGACTCATTTGAGCATGACCATGCGTTTTAGCAGTCCTACTGGATCAAGGGGCCCGTAGATATCACTCCTGTCATATGGGAGGGATAGATATCATCTACATCACTCACATCCCTCCGTATAATTCATTATATACCCAGTGATTGCCTTTATAGTCCACCTTGTTACTGGTGACGTTTGACGATACCAAAGTACATAACTCCTCATGTAGGAAACCGTAGTGACTTCAGGTCTAAGGACTATTTATACTGATAGTCACATGAGAAAGTTTATGACACTCATATTGTAACGACCCGGAAAGTTTTCTCGATATTTTCTTTAAAATATTGATCATGTCTAGATAGTTTCCGAGGAACCTAGGGATACTAGTATGAACCTTAGACTAGTAACCCATGATTTCCCTATTTAAATAGAAAAGCTAAGTACTAATGGACCTTATATCGGCTTTTCTAGTACCATGGTTATAGGTGGATTCTAGGTAGAATTTAGTATAAATATAAATGTGATTTTAATTAGGAATATTAGCAGGATTATGGGTGAGTCTTAAGGGGATTTTTCGAAAATAATAAAAATAAAAATAAAATAAAAAAAAATAATAAAGTGCATGCACCAAGGATTGAACCTTGGACCTATGGTACCACCATGCATGTACTAACCAATTCACCTAGCAAGGGAGCGCTAGTAGAGAATGAAGAGGATTTTGGTTAAGGCTTAGGGAAGTGAAGAGTCATCAAGAGAAGATATACCATGACCTTTCACTTGCCCTCCTTCATGTGGTATAAAAGAATAGATGAGAGAGGAGGAATGGAAGTTACTCTTTTCTTTTCTTCTTCCACCAAGTCCATTCTTCTTCCTCCTCCTTCCTTCTCCTAGCCAAAACCCACCAAGACCCTTCTCCCTTGGAAAAGCTTCACAAGGGGACTTTATCTTGAAGATCCAAGACTTTCTACAAGGCTACAAGGGCTAAGGAGAGGTCTAAGGTCAAGGAGTCTTCTTTTGGCTTCTCTATTCAAGGTGGTAATCAAAGACAAACCAAGGTAAGACCCCCTCACCTGTGGTATAATTGTTCTTTGATGCCTATCAAAATTTAGACTTTTGTTTAAGATTTAAGTTGAGAAAACCATGAAGTGGAGCCTTTAGGGTTTTGGCCAAGGTTGATGTTTGGGCTTAGGGATGATGTAAACTCTCTTTTGTGTACCTAAATGTTTTATTATGATAAGTAAGGCATAGATTATGATTTAGGGAAAGTTTGTGGCACCCTAAAGTTCCCTAGGGTTTCGGCCCATGTCAACATGTCATGGATAGGATGAGGTCTAACCTTTCAAGCATGTTTATTATGTTTTCCTATGATTTAATGGATCCCAATGATGAATGATAGGAATTTTTTTCCATGTGCTTGCAACCCTCTAGGGTTTTGGCCAAGGTCCCAAAGTAGGGCTAGGATTTAGGGGTAACTCCAATTATGGGGTTTGATGACTCCCTATGGTCTTGTATGTAATGTATGGATGTTCTTTTACTCATGAAACCCTTCCTATTGATTGAATGATGGAGCCTCATGCCATGGAACTTTCGGCCAACTCCCAAGGTTTAGGGTTTGGGTTGGGTTAAGATCACAAGGATGCATGTTTATAGGTTACTATGATGTATGTATATGTTTAAGTATGTTGGAAGAATTTTTGGGCCACTTAAAACCCTAGCTTATGTGTCATGACTTGTAGGTTAGGTCATGTGCTATGATGATTCATAAATATTTAGACCATGTGCCATGAGCCTAGGGAAATGTATCATGTATGAAAAGATCTAGGCATGTTTTCCTATGTACCATGACCATGCATGTTTTATGAATTAAGATGCTAATTATGTATGTATGCCATGATTTATGAATGATATGTATATATGCCATGTTTTGTTAATGACATGTATGTATGCCATGATTTATGAATGATATGTATGTATGCTATGTTTAAGAATGAAGATAATGAATGAAAATGATGATCATGGCTCTAAGATAAAATGATGTAAGCATGACATACCTTATGAATGAAGATAATGAATGATGATGAATGATCATGCCTTTAAGGCATTACGATGTTAAGTATGAATGATGAAATGTTAAGTATGTTTATGTCATGCTAAGGGATGGGCACCTTAAGAACGCCTCGGTTCTGGACTACCGTAGCTGTCCACGGTTCTGGAACTACCGCAGCTGTTCCTATTCCTATGTCAAGTTTCATGAAACAAGATTATGATTATGCTAAAAATGTTCTATGAATGATGAAGCATGTGAAGTATTTTATTTTTATGAATGAGCTTGTATCGGACCGAAGTAAGGGTCCAAAGGATGGGCACCTTAAGAACGCCCCGGTTCTTGACTACCGAAGATGTCCACGGTTGTGGGACTACCGAAGCTGTCCAACAGGGATGGGCACCTTAAGAACGCCTTGGTTCTAGGACTACCGTAGCTGTCCTTACCCTAGTAGGTCGAGATTAGCTACCTCGTATTTACTTAGGGATGCGTGCATATGATGTATGTATGTGGTACAAGCCGGGGACCCCCTGTTGGATCGTGAAAGCCGATAGAGGGGGGGTGAATATCGGAAATCGCTCTTTTTCGGAAAACTAAGAGTAAGTGCACAGCGGAAACAAAAATACGAGACACAGCACAAAGACACAGTGATTTTTACTTGGTTCGGAGCCTGTGTCGACTCCTACTCCAAGGCCCACGGTCGTTGACCGTTTACTTTGGGCAATTCTATAGTCGCGCAAATAGGTTACAATGATTTCAATTACAAAGAGAGTGCAATCAAATAATAATAAAATATTAAGCTCTTCGTTACCGACGTCCGGAGTGTGTCGATTCTTTTTCGGGGCAGCGGGACGTCGTCGGCTCGAGGTGAGGCGTTTCTGGAGCAAGGCACGAGCGTAGAAGAGCGTGGAAGCTTTGGAATCAAGTTGATGTTTAGCTTGGGGTCGAGGGGGTGCTATTTATAGCCCCTAGGGCGCCCTGGACGTCGGGGGCGCCCTGCCAAGTGTCATCCGATCCGCAGTTTGCTCGGTCAAGCTTTATCCCACCTAAATAGGGATGAAGTTTGACCTCTGGGGCGCCCTGGTCGCTGAGGGCGCCCTGGTTGACCCGGTCTTCTCGGCTGGATAGATTTGATCGGCCTCGCTGGCGTAGGCGCGAAGCGCCTTGGCTCCTGAGGGCGCCCTGGGCGCTCAGGGCGCCCTGGCTGCTGAGGGCGCCCTGGATGCAGAGGGCGCCCCGGCCAGTGGTTAGCCGAACTCCTTTTTGCCTTACTTGTTTCTTGTTCACCGTGGAGGCGCCCTAGACACTCAGGGCGCCCTACTCAGTTGCTGCCTCACTCCTTTGAGGCTCTCTGAGCTGCAGACACACGTTCCTTTGGTCCTGCATCCAGGGTTAGTCCGAAAACAAGATAAAGCATTAATTTATACAGCCTTAGCTGTCTTGGTTCTGACTTTGGTCTCCAAAATGGAGCCCTAGGTCGAACCGACGCCTACTGTTCCCTCGACGGGGAACGCGTCCTCACCTACTCCTCTCGGGAGAATTTACCTGTTGCCAACCGCTCCTTTGGTTGGACTTTTGCCTGACGGTCCTTTGTCAGGGCTTGGATGCCGAGCTACCCTTCGCCCGGTGCCTAGCAGTCCTTCGCTAGGTCTTCAGTCCCAGACTGTCCTTCGCCTGGTGCCTAGCAGTCCTTCGCTAGGGCTTTTAACTCTAGCATTCCTTCGCCAGTGCCTAGCGGTCCTTTGCTAGGGCTTTCACTGCACACTTGATTAACTTGTTAGAACACAAGAAGGACTTAACTTTTGATCTATGTTGCCATTATCAAAACACAGGTTTGACTTAGGTGCATTCTGCACCAACAATCTCCCCCTTTTTGATTTATGGCAACCCTAGTTCAAAAAGTTAAGTTTAAGCAAGACATGAAAAAGTTTTAACTTTTGTTCCCTCCCCCTGGAAGGAATCTCCCCCTATGTTTTTCAAAAATTTGTGGGGTTTTAAACACTTTACTTGTACTTAAGTTTTAGGTAACTTAAAAATACATAGTAGAGTTTAAAGCATAATTTGAGTTTAAAGTCTTAAGTTTTACAGTACTCAAAATGTTAGCTTAAATACTCTGTAGTATATAACAAGCTTAAGTACTTAGTAGGTTTTGAAACACTTTAGTACTTAACAAATTTGAAAAACTTTAGCTTTAGAGTAAAGACAAGCTTAAGTAGAAACCTTTTGAAAGGCTAGAGTACTTTGCAAAATTTGAAAGCTTGAAAAAAATTTTGAAGCTAGAGTACTTTGCAAAATTTGAAAGTTTGAAAAAAATTTTGAAGCTAGAGTACTTTGCAAAATTTGAAAGTTTGAAGAAATTTTGAAGCTAGAGTAATTTGCAAAATTTGAAAGTTTGAAGAAATTTTGAAGCTAGAGTAATTTGCAAAATTTGAAAGCTTGAAAAAATTTTGAAGCTAGAGTAATTTGCAAAATTTTTGAAGGCTTTAAGTAAAAGTTTCGAAAAGGCTTAAGTAATTTTGAAAGTAGAAGTTTTGAAGGCTTAAGTATCTTTCAGAAAGACTTTTTGAATAAAGGATAGAGTTAAGAAAATTTTGAAAAGAAAATTTTACTCTCTCCTTTCCTATCTCTCCCCCTTTGCCATATATCAAAACAATTAAATACAGCATAAATAAGGAAATAAGTAAAATTTTTGCTGTACTGAATCAATCCATACTTAAATTTATACTAAATCAATCAATTCTCTCTGTAGGGGCCTGTCTAACCCAATTAGCTACTTACTAACTGTTATAAACAGTAGTTTTTGCTAGGGTTAGTCAAGTTAAGTGTTTTTGTTCAAGTTAGATTTTCTAAACTTGACACTTAACTTGATTGCTGTATAAGTTGTATTTAGTGCCCCAATTACTGCAGATGCACTGACTTAAAGCATCTTGAATTGAGGCAAAGACCTAAGCATCTCAACCCTTTCTAGGTTATCAATCATAAGTACCCTAAGGTGCTTGTGAGATGCTGGCTTCTAAGTCTATAGGTGCATGCAGTTCTAGGGTTAAAGCCTAGGCTAAGTCCATTTTCGAAAAATCCCTAGTTTTGAAGGGGGTAGTTTTAAAATAAATATAAAACTAAGTCGAGAAGATTTTAGAATTGATTTTTGAAAAAAAAATTGATTTTGAAATTTAAATAAAACAGTTTTTCAAAATTCTAATTTTAGTAAACTTATTTTTGAAATCAAGTAGAGTAAAACAGTTGAGTTAAACTATTCTACTGAACACAATCCTAACTGCCTTCTTAGTGAACTGAAGTCAGATTCAGGTAAGGGTTTTGTGAATATATCAGCTAGGTTGGATTTGGAGTCAATATGCTTAAGTGCTATTTCACCCCTGGCTACATGGTCTCTTACAAAATGATGTTTGACTTCTATATGTTTGGTTCTGGAGTGTTGAATTGGGTTCTTAGTTAAATTAATTGAACTTATATTGTCAATAAACACTTGAGTTTGGGTGTAGTTGAGCTGAATTTCCTTGAGTGTGTGCATCATCCATAAAAGTTGAGCCACACATTCTCCTAATGCCACATACTCAGCTTCAGTTATGGATAGAGCTACACAGTGTTGTTTTCTGCTGCACCAACTAACTAGACTCTGACCTAACAGTTGGCAGCTTCCACTTGTGCTCTTTCTATCTAACTTACAGCCTGCATAGTCAGAATCTGTGTATCCTGTTAAATCAAAAGTTGAAGTTCTAGGATACCAAATCCCTACATTTAGGGTGCCCTTTACATATCTTAAAATTCTTTTTAGGGCTGCTAAGTGCGTTTCCTTAGCACAAGTTTGGTATCTAGCACACATCCCTACAGCAAAAAGAATATCAGGTCTGCTGGCTGTAAGGTACAGTAGGCTACCTATCATACTCCTATAGAGTTTAGGATCCACTGGTTTACCATCAGGGTTACTATCTATTTTTACATTAGTGGCCATGGGGGTACTTATGCTTTTAGAGTTATCCATTTTAAATTTCTTTATTAATTCTTTAGCATATTTGAATTGATGAACATAGTTACCATCCCTAGTTTGTTTGATTTGTAGTCCTAGGAAAAATGTAAGTTCACCAACTAAGCTCATTTCAAATTCATCTTCCATTATCTTGACAAATTCTTTTAGAAAGTTGGTGTTGGTGGATCCAAAGATTATGTCATCTACGTAAATTTGGGCAATAAATATATCTTTTCCTAGGGTTTTAATGAATAAGGTTGAGTCAATTTGGCCTTGTTTAAATTCTTTAGTAGTTAAGTAAGTTGATAGTCTTTCATACCAAGCCCTAGGTGCTTGTTTTAATCCATATAGGGCTTTAGTTAGTTTATAGACGTGGTTAGGTTTGTCTAAGTCCTCAAACCCGGGGGGTTGCCCTACATAAACTTCTTCTTTAATAAATCCATTTAAAAAGGCTGACTTTACATCCATTTGATATAACTTGAATCCTTTATGGGATGCAAAGGCCAATAACATTCTAATGGACTCAAGTCTAGCTACTGGGGCATATGTTTCATCATAGTCTAGTCCCTCTACTTGGCTGAATCCCTTAGCTACTAAGCGGGCTTTATTTCTGACTATTTCTCCTTGATCATTTAGTTTGTTCCTAAAGACCCATTTAGTATCTATAATGGATTTACCTTCAGGTTTAGGCACTAGTTCCCAGACTTGGTTCCTCTCAAATTGGGCTAATTCTTCTTGCATAGCTATGATCCAATCAGGGTCAGGTAGGGCTTCATCTATAGTTTTGGGTTCTATTTTTGATATCATAGCTATTTGACTGAGGTTTCTATAGGAGGACCTAGTCCTGACTCCTAGAGTTGGATCACCCACAATTTGATCGGTTGGGTGACTAAGTCTGGGTTTCTTTGTTCTTCTAGTGCTTGGTTCAGCCTCAGGTCCGGCTGGTCGGTTTGGTTCACTATTTGTTTCAACTGGTTGATTTGTTGGTTCGATTCTTGGTTCAGTTGATTCATTGGTTGGTTCAATAGTTAGTTCATTTAGGGGTTCAATTAATGGTTCAATAGTTTGTTCATTATTTTCTTGGTCAGAGTTTGATGAAATTGGTTCTGGATTATTAGAATTTGAATTGATTTCTTCATCAAAAATTAAGTTGGTTGTTTCTTCAATTTTCTTAGTTTGTCTGTTGTAAACTCTATAGGCTCTACTTGTGGTTGAATACCCTAGAAAAATGCCTGGGTTTGACTTGGATTGAAATTTTCCTAAATAGTCTTTGGTGTTTAGGATATGGACTTTGCACCCAAAGACCCTTAGGTAATGTAAATTTGGTAGTCTATGGTAGTATAATTCATAGGGGGTTTTGTTGTGTCGCTTGTTAATTAACACCCTATTTTGGATGTAACAGGCTGTACTAATTGCTTCTGCCCAAAATTGGTTTGCTAGATTAAATTCGTTGAGCATAGCCCTAGCGGCTTCTTGTAAGGTTCTATTCCTTCGCTCAACTATCCCATTTTGTTGGGGGGTTCTAGGACATGAAAATTCATGTAAATACCCATTTATTTTACAGAATTCTTCGAATCGTTGATTCTCAAATTCTCCCCCGTGATCACTCCTAAGTCTTTTTATTTTAGTGTCGTTTTGATTTTCAATTAGTTTACAGAATTCATTGAATAGGTTTAGGGTTACATCTTTGGTTTTTAGGAACCTAACCCAGGTAAACCTAGAGTAATCATCAACTATTACTAAGCAGTATCGGTTCCCGCTTAGTGACTTGGCTCCATGTGAATCAAATAGGTCAAGGTGCAGGAGCTCAAGTGTGGTTTGAGTTAAATCAGACTGAATTAGTTTGTGATTGGATTTGGTTTGCTTACCTTGATTGCATGATTCACATATTAGGTTTTCATTATTTTTGATGTTGGGGATACCTTTGATTAAGCCAAGTTGGGTAATTTTTGAGATAGTTCTCAAATTGGTATGTCCTAATCTCCTATGCCAGAGGTTTGATTGTTCTAATTGTGTTAACATACATTTGGGTATAATAGGAAGATTTATAGTGTATACATTATTTTTCCTAGTGCCCTTAAGTATGATTTCTGAGTCTTGTTCATTTCTAATTAGGCAGTTGGAACTGTTGAAAGTAACTCTATAACCAGTATCACATAACTGACTTATGCTAAGCAAGTTAAAATTAAAGTTTTCAACCAATAGAACTTTCTTAATAATGAAATCAGATTTAAGCTCAATGTTACCTGACCCAATTACCTTGAGTGTGGCATTATTGCCAAATGCCACTGAGCCTAGGTTTTTGAGTTTGAGCTTGGTGAACTTCAATTTATCTCCAGTCATGTGTCTGGAGCAACCGCTATCCAACATCCATTGGTCCAAATCTTTATGTTCCTACGCATAAAGAATTTTCTTGATTTGGATCCAATTAGAATCAGGAATAGCTTAAATTGAGTTTCACTGCCTAGTCTGTCTCACCCAAATCTAGGGTTTTCAATCACGTTAATCTTATAGGTTTTGTGAGACAGGTTTTGATAGTTTTGAAAATTTTGATTAATTTTGAAGGATAATTAAATTTTGAAAACTTAATTAATTAATTTTGAAATTTTTGAAAAGATGTTTAAGTCTATACTTAATTGAAATTTTGTGTTAGATTCGAATTTGACAAAAATTAATTTGAATTTGAATTTCAAAAATTGGCTTCCAGGTCTTGGCGAGGCACTAGGCCTTCTTTGGCCGAAGCCTTATGGGATCATCCACCCTTTCCTTGACAAAGCCTTTTAATGAAATTTCATTTTCAAAATTATTTTTTGAAAAATTTCTGGTCTAACTAGTTTGGATTTTGGATCGGTAGTTCGGCTAGTTCCGCCAAATTGGCTTCCCTAACGTACTATCATCTCACCTCCACCCAATACTATGTTGTCAAATTTCAGCTAAGTTTGTTCAGTCCTTAAGCTAGCCTCAGTCTAAGCATGGTATATTGCAGAGAATAAACAATCAATCAATCAAGCAATTTAAATCAAGAATAACAAGTTTATCTAATAAAAATAGTTTTCAGTTTGGCTCCCCCTGGACTAAAGCCACGGTGATGGTTAGGCAAGATGTGAATCTTGTCCTTGGGAATCCAATACTGATTTAATCCAGTAGGTTGGTTCAGGCATAGTTTAGGTACCCATGCCTGAATTTTTCCTCTGGACTGATTCAGTACAGACAAATATGATCTTTATCGGGATTTGGTTCGGTAGCCAAGTCCAGATCGATTTAGAACTGATTTCTGTTTTCCAAGGATCATGTCAAGACCCTTGGAACCAGATGTAAATCGTTCTAAAACTGTTCTAAATTCCTTAACCTGAGTTTTCAGGGAGGAGTTCTCCTTTTCAAGTTTTTCAACTTGAATAGAAGTTCCTTCCTGAACCTTCTCGGTTAAGGGTTTAGAGTCAGCTCCCTCTTTCAGGAGTTTTACTTCCTGTCGGAGGGATTCGACCCGGAGTTTGGCTTTTGCCAAATCACGAGAAAGAAAAGAAATCAATTCAGTTAACTGTAATCTATTAAAACCAGTTACCTTAATTTCTCAGTCCTCTGTGAAGGTCAGCTCGCCGTCCTCTTGTTCTGATTCTGACTCTGTCTCGACTTTATCTGAGGCGGTCAGAGCTAGGAGGTTGGACTGGGGTGCCTCTTCTTCTTCTTCTGAGGAAGACTCGTCCCAGGTTGCTTGTAGCGCCTTCTTTCTTCTCGGCTTCTTCGTCTCCATTAGGTTAGGGCACTCTGACTTGTAGTGGCCCTTTTTCTTGCACTCGTAGCAGGTTACATTGGGCTTGTTTGCTGGTTCAGTTGGTTCGTCCTTTCTTCGGCCGATTTTTCGTTTGTTGGTTCGATTCTTCAGCTCTTTGTAGTAGCTTCGAGCGAGCCGGACCAGTTTAGTTTGATCTCCTTCTTCATCTTCTGAGTCTGTGTCAGACTCGGGTTCAAGTTCAGTTTTCTTCTTCGTTGTCTTCAAGTTTTTACCTGCAATGAAAGCGATACCTTTTTCGACCGAATTGGTGTTAGTCTATTCGTGCAGTTCTAGTTCAGAAAATAATTCATCTAGTTTTATTTTAGAGAGATCTCTAGAGACCTTGTATGCATCTACCATAGATGCCCACAAGGTGTTTCTAGGAAAGGCGTTTAGAGTATACCTTATTAGGTCACTGTTTTCAACCTTGTGACCTATTGAGTGAAGACCGTTCATTACCTCCTGGATTCGTGCGTGGAGCTGGGCTGCTATTTCGTTGTCTGCCATCTTGATAGTGTAGAGTTTATTCAGTAGCAGATCCCTTTTGCTGATCCTGGTGTCCGAAGTCCCTTCGTGCAGCTCGATCAGTTTTGTCCATAGCTCTTTTGCACTGTTGAAGGGGCCCACTCGGTTCAGCTCTTCCTTTGTCAGCTTGCATTGTAGGGTTTGCGTTGCTTTTGCGTTGGCTTCTATCTTGCGCTTTAGAGTGTTGTCCCACTCCGAGTAGTTTGTGGAAGTCCTTCTGCATTTCGGGGGATCTCCAGACCGGACTGGATAATGATCCACATGTCCACCTGAGTTTTCAGGTGGACCTCCATGCGACTTTTCCAGTAGGAAAAGTCTTCTCCACTGAAGAGTGGAGGTCTAGCGGTGCTGAATCCCTCTTGCATAGACATTTGTTCTATAAAAGGAAATTTTACAAAAAAAAGGTGTCTCAAGACTTGGTCTTGGATTAGCAGTGCGGGATAAAGATAATTATAAGAAATTAAAAAAAAATCCGAAAAAAATATTTCAAACTGGTGGTTGCACCAAGTTTGAATTCCCCGCTCTGATACCACTTGTTGGATCGTGAAAGCCGATAGAGGGGGGGGTGAATATCGGAAATCGCTCTTTTTCGAAAAACTAAGAGTAAGTGCACAGCGGAAACAAAGAATACGAGACACAGCACAAAGACACAGTGATTTTTACTTGGTTCGGAGCCTGTGTCGACTCCTACTCCAAGGCCCACGGTCGTTGACCGTTTACTTTGGGCAATTCTATAGTCGCGCAAATAGGTTACAATGATTTCAATTACAAAGAGAGTGCAATCAAATAATAATAAAATATTAAGCTCTTCGTTACCGACGTCCGGAGTGTGTCGATTCTTTTTCGGGGCAGTGGGACGTCGTCGGCTCGAGGTGAGGCGTTTCTGGAGCAAGGCACGAGCGTAGAAGAGCGTGGAAGCTTTGGAATCAAGTTGATGTTTAGCTTGGGGTCGAGGGGGTGCTATTTATAGCCCCTAGGGCGCCCTGGATGTCGGGGGCGCCCTGCCAAGTGTCATCCGATCCGCAGTTTGCTCGGTCAAGCTTTATCCCACCTAAATAGGGATGAAGTTTGACCTCTGGGGCGCCCTGGTCGCTGAGGGCGCCCTGGTTGACCCGGTCTTCTCGACTGGATAGATTTGATCGGCCTCGCTGGCGTAGGCGCGAAGCGCCTTGGCTCCTGAGGGCGCCCTGGGCGCTCAGGGCGCCCTGGCTGCTGAGGGCGCCCTGTATGCAGAGGGCGCCCCGGCCAGTGGTTAGCCGAACTCCTTTTTGCCTTACTTGTTTCTTGTTCACCGTGGAGGCGCCCTAGACACTCAAGGCGCCCTACTCAGTTGCTGCCTCACTCTTTTGAGGCTCTCTGAGCTGCAGACACACGTTCCTTTGGTCCTGCATCCAGGGTTAGTCCGAAAACAAGATAAAGCATTAATTTATACAGCCTTAGCTGTCTTGGTTCTGACTTTGGTCTTCAAAATGGAGCCCTAGGTCGAACCGACGCCTACTGTTCCCTCGACGGGGAACGCGTCCTCACCTACTCCTCTCGGGAGAATTTACCTGTTGCCAACCGCTCCTTTGGTTGGACTTTTGCCTGACGGTCCTTTGTCAGGGCTTGGATGCCGAGCTACCCTTCGCCCGGTGCCTAGCAGTCCTTCGCTAGGTCTTCAGTCCCAGACTGTCCTTCGCCTGGTGCCTAGCAGTCCTTCGCTAGGGATTTTAACTCTGGCATTCCTTCGCCAGTGCCTAGCGGTCCTTTGCTAGGGCTTTCACTGCACACTTGATTAACTTGTTAGAACACAAGAAGGACTTAACTTTTGATCTATGTTGCCATTATCAAAACACAGGTTTGACTTAGGTGCATTCTGCACCAACACCCCCCTATGATGTTATGATTATGTTCAAGTATTTATAACTATGGTTTTCAAATTAAGCATCCTTATGATATACACATTTGACTCATGCATTCATTCATGTTATGCATTATGTCATGAAAAGTATGTTTATGTTTATGATTCATGTTAAGAATGATACCATGATAAGTATGCTTAAGCTTATGTTTATGTTAAGAATGATGCCATGAAAAGTATGTTTATGTTTATGATTCATGTTAAGAATGATACCATGATAAGTATGCTTAAGCTTATGTTTATGTTAAGAATGATGTCATGAAAAGTATGTTTATGTTTATGATTCATGCTAAGAATGATACCATGATAAGTATGCTTAAGCTTATGCTGATGTTAAGAATGATACTATGATAAGTATGTTTATGCAAATGTGCATGTTAAGAATTAGGTCATGATAAGTAAGTTTATGTTTATGGTGATGTCAAGAATTATGCCATGATAGGTATGTGTTAAGTTTATGCTTTATGTTCGGAATTATGCAATGTTAACTGTTTCATGTTTATGAATATGTGACGTATGGATTTCCGTGAGTAGGAAAGGGTCTTACTAAGCCTATGTGCTTATAGTCTTATGTTTCTTATACCGCAGATCAAGCAAGAGGTTACTAAGGGAAGCAGCAGGAGGGGCAAGAGCATGTGTGTGTGTGGCGGTGACATGGCAAAGGATTCTTTTATTTACACATATCGCATGTCTTGGGTTTTGAAATGCCTCCTTAGATTCCATGCTATGCTTATATTGGTTATGCCTAGTGAATGACTTAAGACTCATGATGTTTATGGATAAGTTACTTGCTACTTATGATGATTATGAATAAGTTATGGGATGGTTATATCATGAAGTTATGCATGTTGTTAATATGCTAAGTCCAATGACACCAGGTTCATGAATGACAATTTAGACATGTATAGATGATTCATGTATTAGTTGCATGGTTAAAAGCATGTGTAGAAGAAAAAAAAATTATTCCGCTGCATGAAGATGTTTTATATGTACATGTATGTTTAGCGTAACGTCGCTTTCTCGCCACACCATAAGGTGGGGGAAAAAGGCGGGCGTTACACATATGACAATCTATGAAACTTTCTCATAGCGGGTCAATTCAGTACACATTCTCTAATGTATACCCATGTGTCAACTTGATATCACATATCCATGACTTGTGAGCTCAAGTCATCAGTTGACCTACATGCTAGTCTCCATGCATTAATATTGTCTTTGAATATTAATGCTTGATTAGGAATGGTTTAGTGTAGTGTTCTCTACATTATCTCACTATCGATTCAGCTAATCGATATGATGTAGATAAGAACCTACTACCCAAGGACATTATTATACTTAATTATTTGGCACAAGTATAAAGTAAGTATAATAACCAAACATGTCTTTATTAATGATAAAATATGATACAAAAAGTCCCTAGTCAATCATCACATAATTGGATCTAAGGCTCCTGCCAACAGTGTCTAGTCCCATTATGACTTTTTCCAGCCAAGTCTCCAGTCAACTTTGACTCACTTGACTCACAAGATATTCAAACATCATACGATATTCAAACATCATTATCAAATATCAAAATTTATACTTACCAAGCTTACTAAACATAGGCTCACACGAGCCTAGTCAAACTAGGTCAATCCTGACCTAACATAGATTGCACCAATATACATGACTACCAGTGTGGGCAATAATAATTCAGGCCCATGAGATATCTCACCCCGAGGAGCTGCATGTCTGACAAAAATCGGGCAGCATCTCCCCTGTACCATTGGCAATATAGAACCTTAATACATATATGACCTCTATGGCCTTCATGGCCACCACAAATATATAGTACATAAAAAATAGAAAATATGCATTATATCTAAGAATATGCAAAATTCAAACACCAGTATGCCTTCCGGGCAGTCCAACACATAAATGCTTGAAACATCACGTAATGTCGATAAAGCAAATATAAAACGAAAGTACATCCAAACTGTAACGAAAAAAATGCATAGCGAAACAAAACCACTATGATGTACGAGGGACTGGCTGTTGGGCTTGCCTGGCGACATCATCTTAAAATGGAAAAATAAGCAATCGATTGTGAGTCCAGGAGGACTCCACGTGTGTATAAACAGATAGAAATGTATGACAATTAAAAAAGTTATACAAAAGTAGTACAGAAGTAACCAGATACAATCTCATAGGAAAATCAGAATACATGACTGAAAAATTGCATGACTGAGAGATAAAATGAATGGCAGTGTGAGTAAACGGTGCACTATATACGAGACGTGGAGCACGCAGCGGAGCCTACGGAAGCAAGGCTAACATCGAGGGAGACATATGACCGCACTGGCGAGCAAAGTTACCCGGGGGACCATAGATTTGGCAACATCCAAGATAGTAGTGGGGACCGGACATAGCCAACTGCGTAGGCGGGCGTGCAGGCAGCACTGGGGCAGGAGGGCACCGCTAATACGACATCATTGGAATCTTCCATGTCTGTGGCTGCGCAAAGTTTGAATTAGAAGTATGTTGGTGACCACCACGAGAGTTTGAATATCAAGTACGTGAATTCCCTGTGGGACCCATAAGAGCAGTCACTAGTGCCGAAGATGGAGATGTTGATGAAATTTTTAACTGGGCCTTGTAGCTGAGAAGCTACTCAAAGAGCTCGTCAAAGGTGACAAAAATATCACAAACCTCCAAAGAATATGAGATATTACAATAGTCTTGGCTAAGACCATTCATGACATGAATAGAGAGTTCATCAAAATCAACTTTGACATTCATAAGTACAAGAACATCAATATTTCATTTTATGTCTTGCATATAATTAGTGATAGATCTATTATCCTGATGAGAACTGACAAGATTTTGACGATGAATCATAATCCTGCCATGTGAGGGAGCAGCGAGGTTCTCTCTAGTGTTTGCCATGCATCTCTCGACAAAATAGATGAAGAAATAAACTGTACAAGAGTAAGTGACATCGATCCAATAATAGTATTAAGGAGAAGTTGATCTTGACGGAGACAGAGAATATGATCGGGATTTATCTAAGAGAGGGTGGTGTTTGTAGACGTTGTCTACACATGGAGTAGGGATGTGAGCCATCAATGAATCCTATTAAGTCATACCCGAATAGAAAAGATGTGAAAGAAAAAAAAATGATGAACCAGATAACAGGCGAACCTGGGGCGATCGGGCCGACCCCACGGAAGTTTCCCACCGATCGTCAGGGTAAATCAGGTAGTGTTCACGGCGAGCGGTCTAGAAGTCTAGTGTTCTAAGATTCGTGTTGTATTTGAATAAAAAATTTTATAAAATATGTCGTAGAAGAGACGCGAAAAAAAAGAGACCTGAAAGAGCCAATAGAGTGAGTTGTTTGTACTATGAGAATTTTGTATTGAAGAATAGCTTTGCCAAACCAACTAAGTTTGGTCGAGAAAGATAATTAATAATTTGATAATTTTCTTATATTCCATCCTTCTTCCTCTATCTCTTTCCATTGCCAAAATAAACAACACTATTGTCATATCCTCTCCTTCTCATTAACATTGGTGGACTCAAGGTACTGGCATGGTCTCAACTCTTCCTTCCTTTCTCCTCTTCTGAAGTAAACAGAGAGACTCAACTGTCGATTGCACACTGGAAAGCCGTCAACGGCAAATCCTACCCGAATTGCATCATCCCGTCCGTCAGACGCTTACGTGATCGTAACACTAATTCAAGGCACGAATTGACTTCCATCAGTGGCGCGTCTGCAGACCAATGGAGTCGTCTTCGCTTCTACCCGCACGATTCTACGAAGTCAAGAAGCAGAAACGCCCTTCCCCGTCGTTTTCCTGGTCGCTTCACCTCTTGCCCTCTACAGTCGGGTCCGATTAAAGAAAGCCTAAAGTCTCTGTTGTTTGGTTGCTTCAATGCCGGTGGACTCTGTCTTTCTGGATTAACAATGTTTTTTTTTTTATTTACTGTATCACATTCTGTTGCTTGATCTAACTTTGTTTCATGCTTCTTAAATGGCAGAATCTGATCTCCCATCCATGTCTTGAAAGTTGAAGGCGATTTGGTAAACTTGTCTTGAGGTATTCCTTTATGATCTGTAAACTACTTGAGTTTTTTTTTCTTTTGGATTATTGCAGTGGAGGTCGATGGAATCACTGGGTCGGATAACATCTTCAGTCTGAAAGTTCTGAAATATATGATTCTGTATGCAAAATCTCTTTCTTCACTTACCCACCCAATTTCTTCAATACCTTCATTTTTCTTTCTGTTTTTGTTTGCCAATCATTAGATTTAGCAGTCCGTATCAAGAACTGTTTGGAGGTTGTGGACCATGGGGTTTGACTTTTATCACGAACTGTTTGGATCATTAGTTTTCTGGTCTGTTTGTAATTGTAACCTGTTTCAAGTTCTTGATGCCTACAGCTTGATTGATTAACTCAATATTACATGCTTATGTACATTATTATCTACGACTGGAACATACGGATTTGTCTGTTGTCCGGATCGTAAATTTCCTGTTGCAGTTCTAATTTGGTTTGTTTACATGGCTTCGGTTGCTCATAATGATGTTTTGGCAGCCATCAAGAGTCTGCATAACAGAAGAAAATGCCTTCACAGAAGGATGTGTTTGAGGTATCAGGGCCCATACATCTGACCTTTGTAAATTGGTATGTCCATTCAATCTTCAACCTTTTGCGAACATGAAATTTTTACATATTTAATCGACCTGAGGCAATTTTTAGACAACTCAATCTTGGATTCGGTGTTTATTTCGATTCACTCCTAATTTCGTAGAAGCCTATCAATTCGTTGAATTAAATTAATAAATTTGAACTCATATGTGTTGGCTCATTAATGTTTATGAGTAGAGATTACGAATTATTTATAAATAATATTGATGAACAAATTATGAGTAGGCATTCTCTGGGAGCATCCATTGCAACACTCGCCGGAAAAGCCATGGCCATGGAGGGCAAGCACCTTACTGCTTTCCTCTTCAATCCCCCATTCGTCTCGGCACCATTAATTGAGAGGATCAAAGACAAGAAGGTCAAGGACGGCTTTCTCATCGTGAAAGACTTCTTCACTGCAGGAGTCGCATCGGCAGTGAAGGCCTCCCGTCAGGAATCCGATTCCAATCCCTTCACCGTGCTGTCGACTTGGCTGCCATCTCTGTTTGTCAACAAGTCCGACGACATCTGCTCCTCGTATATTGGATACTTCGAGCGCCGCAAAAAGATGGAACGGATGGGATTCGGAAGCGTAGGGAAGCTGGCGGCGGAGAACTCTCTCAAAGATTTAGCTCTGAACGGTTTCGGAGTGGAGTCGGAGTCGCTGCACCTCCTGCCGTCAGCGAATCTTACTGTGAATCCAAGTCCTTCGTCTTCTTGCTTGCTGAGCGCCCATAGAATAAGTCAATGGTGGAGGTCAGATTTAGATGTGCAATCAGAGGTGTATCGTTATGAGTGAATGTGAAACTGCAGCATTCAGTACAGTGGATGAAGGTAATCCTCATATCCACGGAAGGAGATTCAAGGTTGCTGTATAAATTGGATCAGTTCACCAACAACAGTGGATCGGGATGCTACGTTATGTGGCTCTATAATCCGGCAATTGTTTCAGATTGTATTTTGTTTTTTAAGTTACTTTCAAAAACAAAAACAAAAGTTTAAGGTGTGATCTCTATTGATTTTCCCCCCAAATAATATGGCTGTTAAGTGCAATGGCGGAGCCATGTACGTCGCTATCCGGGCTGTTCGGATGGTAAAAAAAATTTTATGGGAAAAATTAAAAAAAGCTGAGAGAGGAGTTTAACTTGGAATGACGGCATCGACGTCTAGCCCACAACTCCATCATTGGTTAAGTGTTGTTTATACCTTAACTTTGCTTAAATTCAGAGCTTTCATTGGATCATTCAAGTTTAAATAAATTTTTTTCCTTCAAAAATCATACGAGAAGGCGGAACCGGTTATCTTAGTACCGTAACACCAGAGTTTCATCGAATTTGTCGTACCCAAACACCCCTGCTCCGAGCTCAGCGAACGGGATCAATTTATAAAACAATAAAGAATAAAAGGCTAAAATGTAAAGCAAATTAAAGAAAACTTAACACCCTCAATGGCTTGGGCAAAAATTATTGAAATATTCAATATTAATCGAAGATAATTAAATAAGAGCGGATAGTGTCGTTTCTCAGGCTCCCCCTCTCCGGGTGTCTTCCGAGATGAAGCTATTGATAGAACTTGGGTTTTCTCCTAACCGCATGAATTCTAAAAATAAAATAAGAATTCTAAGAAGAAAAGACAAGACATATAATAATAGATCTATTGTTTCTTCGAATTATGGCATGACAAGAATAAAATAATATAAACTGAATGACAAGGAATCTGATTGAAGAGCCATCGTCCTTGTCGTAGCGTCGTCGGCTTGATCCCTGTGGAAGAAGATGTAGCGGAAGGAAGAAGGAGGATCTTCCAATAGGCTTAGGTTTGACGGCGCCGTAAAGTTTCTTGTCAATGAGGAACAAGAAACTAGGTCAAAAAAAATCACCTAAAGCCTTGGGGACCTCTCCTTTATATAGCAATCCAATCTGTTTTCAGCCCATAGATAATAACAGATTGGTCTAAAGGGTTCTATACATTGAACTCGCATCCAATAATCCGAAACCCAATAAACATAAGTTAGATCACTTTAAGGGCTCAGATTGTATTTACTTGTGCAACTTACAAATAAGCCCACCTAATAGAGATAATAATAATAATATCCAACAATCTCCCACTTGGGCTATATGTGAGTTGTATAGTAAATACAAGCAAAACTTTAGTTGATATCAAACTTTATGGGTACAAGATACCCCTTTAAACAATCTGGTCCATTAACTTCATTGGTATAGGAATAAAGAGGTCATAGCTACTATATATGATCGTAACAAGCCCCAACAGTAATCACAATACCAATGTCATTAACGACATAGATCAAGATGCGGATGTATAGAGTTGAAATTACATGAAATGTGATCAGTACATGTCAATTTCCAACTGGTCCAAAGCGATTCAAAAGAGTCTGATCATATTTGCAAACCTTATGCTAAACTACAACAGCAAATCATGATCCAAACTTTATGATTCCAAAAGGAATCTGTATCATATTTACAAACACCAAATGCTAAACAGCAGTAGTAAATCATGATATCGTATTCATATCGTCAAACAAACATATGAATTCACATTATTATTTTTGAACTTTAGGTACGTACAATAATCAAAATAAAAAAATGTTTGTCTTTATTAACATAGAGCAATAAAATAAATACAGACTCCTACTAGATGAGTTCTTCTTCCATAAGAAGAACTCCTATATCCACAACATGCGCATGAAACACCTTGGGCACCAAGCCTTTGGTAAGTGGATCGGTCAACATGGAATCTGTGCTGATGTGCTCTACCATGATCTGACAACTCTGAACTCTCTCTTTAACCGCTAGAAACTTAATGTCGATGTACTTGGACTTCGACGAACTGCGATTGTTCTTGGCATAAAGTTCTGCAACTTTATTATCACAGTAGATCCTCAGTGGCTTGTCAATGCCATCAATGATATGCAATGCTGTGATGAAGTTCCGCAGCCAAATCCCGTGATTGAATGCTTCATAGTATGCTACCAATTCTGCCTCCATAGTAGAAGTAGCTACTAGCGTCTGCTTGACGCTCTTCCAAGATATAGCCCCTCCAGCAAGCATGAAGATATAGCCTGAAGTGGACCTCCTGCTATCTAAGCATCCAGCAAAATCGGAGTCTGAATAACCAATCACCTCCAGATGATCTGACCTCCGATATGTGAACATGTGTCTTTTAGTTCTTTGTAAATACTGCATCACTCTTTTAATTGCTTTCCAGTGCGCCGGTCCTGGGTTATTAACATATCTGCCTAACATCCCAACTACAAATGATATATCTGGTCGAGTGCAAACTTGTGCATACATGAGACTTCCCACTGCTGATGCATATGGGAATTGTTCCATCTCCTTTATTTCAAGTTCAAGTCGTGGACACTGCTGCAAACTGAACTTGTCACCTCTTGACACAGGTGTGTCACCAGGTGTACAGTTCTACATGTCATACCTTATAAGCACCTTCTCAATATAAGCTTGTTGTGAAAGTCCAAGAATGTCTCTTGATCGATCACGACAGATCTGAATGCCTAGAACAAAAGATGCTTTACCAAGATCTTTCATTTCAAATTTACCAGATAGAAATGACTTGGTTTCATGCAGTAGACCCTTATTATTGCTCGCAAGCAATATATCATCCACGTACAAAACAAGTATAACAAACTTGCTCCCACTGAACTTGACATATATGCACTGATTAATGGGGTTCTCTCTAAATCCAAATGAGGTAACCACTTGATCAAATTTCCGGTACCATTGACAGGATGCCTGCTTTAAACCATAAATGGACTTTTTTAATCTACATACTAGATGCTTTGAGTCTGAGGACTCAAAGTTCTCCAGTTGCACCATATATATAGACTCATCTATGTCTCCATTGAGGAATGCAGTCTTTACGTCCATTTGATGTAGCTCTAAATCAAAATGAGCTACAAGTGCCATGATTAACCTAAGGGAGTCTTTCGTCGACACAGGTGAGAAAGTCTCCTTATAATCAATGTTTTCCTTTTGAGTGAATCCCTTGGCAACAAGACGAGCCTTATACCTTTCGATATTGCCCTTCGAATCTCGTTTGGTTTTAAATATCCATTTACAACCAACGGGTTTCGAACCTTCAGGCAATTTGACAAGTTCCCAAACGTCATTGTCTGCCATAAACTTCAACTCTTTTTGCATGACGTTAATCCACCTTTCAGGGTTAGAGCATTGTTTGACTTCTTGGAAAGATGTAGGATCACTTTCCAACCCTATATCAAACTCATGCTCTTGGAGATAAACATAATCACGAGAATTCGTGCTTCTCCGTTCCCTTGTGGATCGCCTTAAGGGCACTTGTGTTTGAGGTGGTTGAGGTACTTGCTCATCAATATGAGGCAATACTTCAATTTCAGTAGTAGGCTCCTCCAATTGCATTGGAGATGTCATGGGAATATCTTGGTTCACTACGCTCACTAGATGTGCAATATCCATAATGTGTGGTATGGTAACCATACCACTACTGATTGCACTAGTAGTAATCATAAGAGGATTGCCAATGCTTTCCTCAAAAGATACTTCCCTGATTTTATCGCTCCCACTGTCCTCAATAAACTTGGTGTTTCCCGTTTCGAAGAAGGATCTATTAGATGGATTATAAAATTTATACCCCTTTGATCTCTCAGAGTAACCTACAAAATTGTAGCTAACCGTTCTCGAGTCCAGTTTCTTTTCATTAGGCTTGTAAGGCCTAGCCTCAGCTGGATAACCCCAGACGTGTAAATGCCTAATGCTAGGCTTTCTACCCGTCCACATCTCGAATGGGGTTTTAGTTACTGTTTTACTAGGTACTCTATTGAGAAGGTAAACTACAGTCTTGAGTGCCTCACCCCACAAAGATTCCGGTAGAGAAGTGAAAGTCATCATACTTCTTTCCATGTCTTTTAGGGTTCGATTGCGACGCTCAGCTACACCATTCTGACTGGGTGTACTAGGCATGGTATATTGAGGCACAATCCCACACTTAGCAAGGTAATTTGCAAAAGGTCCTGGACGTTGTTCACCTGATCCATCATATCGATCGTAATATTCTCCTCCACGGTCGGATCGGACGGTTTTAATTTTCTTACTTAGTTGAAGTTCAACTTCGGCTTTGAAAATTTTGAACATGTCCAAAGATTGCGACTTCTCATGAATAAGGTACAAATAGCCAAATCTAGAATAGTCGTCTATGAAGCTAATAAAATATGTGTGTCCATTCCAAGATGCCTTAGGGAATGGTCCACAAATGTCCGTATGTATTAGCTCCAAAATGTCACTACAACGGCTAGCCCCTTTGTTCCTTTTGTTAGTTGTCTTCCCCTTAACACACTCTATGCAGACATCAAAGTCTGACATGTCAAGGGAATCAAGAATTCCATGTGACATTAACCTTTCTAGGCGTTGTTTGGATATATGTCCTAAACACCTATGCCACAACATAGAAGAATTCTCGTTGGTCAATTTACGTTTCGTACCTACACTATGCATTATCACGTTGTCAGTCGTAGGAGTAAAGGTGTTTAATTTATAAAGCTTATCAACCAAGGAACCATTCCTAATCAAAATTAAATTATAGAAAATACTAAACATTTCATTTCCAAATGAACAAGAATAACCTGATTTGTTCAAACAAGAAATTGAAATTAAGTTTCGTCTGAAAGACGGTACAATGAATGTATTCTCCCAATCCAAATAAACATCAGTTCCTAAATAAAGCCTAAAAACACCAATAGTCTCTACTGCAGCCTTTTTTCCATTCCCCGTATAGATGTATATTTCACCATCAAGTGGAAGTCGGCTCCTGAGACAACCCTGCATAGTGACACTTATGTGAGTAGTAGCATCAGTATCTATCCACCAAGTGTCAATGGGTACAATAGCTAAATTGACTTCTGAACTAACAAAGTTGAGAAGTTTACCCTTCTTTACACGCCAGTTGGCGTACTTGAGGCAGTCTTTCTTCATATGACCTTTCTTCTTGCAAAAGTAACAAATGGATTCCTTATCCTGCTTCTTTCGCTCCTTATGGTCATTGCCTCCAGAATCCGCAGTTTGCTTTCCCTTACCTTTGTTATTGATCCTCTTTCGCTTCTTGCTCGCATTTTGAGAACCAGATGCTAAGTGAGCACTTTCAGATGTCTTATGCAATCTTCAGTCTCCCTTCCTCTTGCACGCATTGAGCAATAAGCTCATTCAATGTCCACTTTTCCTTTTGAGTATTATACGATATCTTAAAAGGAGTGAACCGTGCAGACAGAGACATCAAGACGAAATGCACTAACATACTCTCAGACATATCGAGTTTTAGTGCTTTTAGACTTGTCGCTATATTGGACATCTCCATAATGTACTCCCTTATGTTTCCTTTACCACTATACCGCATGGTTATCAACTTCGTAAGAAGTGTGGTAGTCTCGACTTTTTCATTTGAGGTAAATCGGTCTGCCAGTTGGTTAAGGAAACTCCTAGCATCTTCACTCTCTGTTATTGAGCCATTTATTTGTGCCGGTATGGAAAGCTTCATAATGCTTAGACTCATGCGATTTGATCTCTCCGACAGCTGAAATGCAACCCTCTGCTCCATAGTGCTAGCACTGGTCAAAGGTGCGGGACGATCATTCCTTAATACATAGTCCAAGTCCATGCAGCCTAAGATTACGATCACGTATTCTTTCCATTCAGCAAAATTCGAACCAGTTAATGTTGGGATGTTATTAATGTTGGCAGTTACAGATTGCACTGAAAAAGGAAAAAAAAATTATTTAAGCTCACAATTTAACTAAAGCCAAGAACATATATATATATATATATATATATATATATAATATATATATATTATATATATATATATATATATATATATATATATATATATATATATATATATATATATAATATATATATATATATATATATATATATGAAATAAATTATGCAAATAAATAAAATTTTAAATGCATTTAAAATGGCTCCTTATGAGATACCAAATACAACATTGTATTTTAGTGTAGATTAAAATATAATTTATTAGCGGTACTCTCTGATATAACTCAACCTTTAATTAGCCACACAATGTGCCTTCCTTTGGGTCGACCCATTGTGCGCATAATATGACACTTTATATGAGTTATATATTGGTCCATAGGTTACAACAACTTTAATCTGCCACACAATATGCCTTCTTTTGGGCCGACATATTTTGTGCATGATTAGAACAAAAAATAAATTTTGTTCAATAGTTATAAACTATGTTAAACATATATCTGGCATAAAAGTAATCTTCCTTTGGGCCGATTACTCTTAGCATAGATATACGTCTATCAATACAAAATACACTAAATCTACCTAAGGTGCATTCCTTTGGGTCGGCATAATAGTTCAACTTAGTAGCACATTGTATAGATAGATTCAAAAAAATTCTAGATATTTTAACCAAACAGATAATTTCTTTATCAACCTTAATAATTCTAAAAGTAGATTTATAAATCGATTGATACCATATAATAATTAATTAGTTTACCCAATTAATTATCGCAATCAATTTAAAAGTCTACTATATGTAATTATATAATGATATATAGAACCCTCCTTTAAAAATTAAATTTTTTTTATAGTTCTATAATTAAATAATATTAAAAAAATATTATTTAATCTCTTTATCATTATGCATTAAAAATATATATATATAATGTATTAGTTATATATATATATATATATATATATATATTCAGAAACAGTTAGGATTTTTTTAATTCATTCTTTGAAACAGTTTTTTTTAACGCGAAAGAAAAAAAAATTGTTTCCTATGAAAGAACTTTTCATCCATTGTACAAAAATTAAAAAAATTTTAATCGATATAATTCCTAATTCATCTTATCACAAATTTAAGATGATAATCGATTAAAATAAATTTGTACAATCAATTAAATTAAATTTATTCTGTTCATAATTTTTAGATTTCCTAATCGATTGATTGACCAAGTCAATCGATTAAACCATCATAATTTAATTTAAAAATTAGGTTAAACCTGACGGTTTTTTTTCCGNACCTTATAGACATATGGTACGATCTATGATGAGTCACGCAGATCTTCCTATATCCTTTTGGGGATATGCTCTAGACACGGCAGCGTTCACACTAAACCGTGTTCCATCAAAGGCTGTCATGAAGACACCATATACGATATGGACAGGGAGGAGTCCCAAGATGTCTTTCATGAGGGTTTGGGGTTGTGAGGCTTACGTACGACGTCAAGTCTCAGACAAACTGGGACCCAAATCTGACAAGTGTTATTTCATAGGGTATCCCAAGGAAACGAAGGGATACTACTTTTACATTCCTAGTCAGCACAAAGTGTTTGTTGCTAAGACTGGAGTATTTCTAGAAAGGGACCTTGTTTCTAGAAAGACTAGTGGGAGTACGTTCAGTCTTGAAGAAGTTCAAGACATGGACAATAGCACTGAAGCCTTGATGGAAGTTGAATAGGAACCACAAAGTGTGGTGGTTGATGAGGTTGTTGCACAAGAAGCTGTGGAACAACAACCTATTCATGTAGACCTACCTCTCTGCAGGTCTGATAGGGTACGTCGTCAGCCTGAGAGATACTCATTTCTCTTGTCTGACCATGATGACGTTATGCTCGTTGAGAACGAGCCTACCTCCTATCAGGAAGCTGTGATGAGCCCAGATTCTGAGAAATGGCTAGAGGCCATGAGATCCGAGATGGATTCCATGTACACCAACCAAGTATGGACTTTGGTTGATCCACCTGAAGGGGTCAAACCCATTGGGTGTAAGTGGGTCTTTAAGAGAAAGACTGACATGGATGGACTTGTACATACCTATAAGGGTAGACTAGTAGCTAAAGGTTTCAAGCAAATTCATGGTATTGACTATGATGAAACTTTTTCTCCAGTCGCGATGTTCAAATTCATTAGGTTCTTGCTTGCTATTGCAGCATACCACGATTATGAGATCTGGCAGATGGACGTCAAAACTGCGTTTCTGAATGGAAACCTCCTCGAGGAAGTGTACATGACACAAGCTGAGGGTTTTGTAGATCCAAAGCATACTGGTAGAGTATGCAAGCTGCATAAGTCCCTTTATGGACTAAAGCAAGCTTCTCGAAGCTGGAATCTTCGATTCGATGATGCAATCAAACAGTTTGGTTTCATCAAGAATGAAGATGAACCTTGTGTCTACAAAAGGGTTAGTGGGAGCGCAGTTGTCTTCCTTGTTTTGTATGTAGATGACATACTACTCATTGGGAATGACATTCCTTCACTACAGTCTGTGAAGAATTGGTTGGGGAATTCCTTCTCAATGAAAGACTTAGGTGAAGCAGCCTATATTCTAGGCATAAAGATCTATAGAGATAGATCTAAGAGATTGCTTGGCCTAAGTCAGAGTACATACATTGATACCGTTTTGCAACGGTTTGCCATGCAGAATTCTAAGAAGGGAAATCTGCCAGTGTCACATGGCATGAGTCTTTCGAAGACTCAAGGTCCCTCTTCTAGAGAGGAGAGAGACCGCATGAGCAAGATCCCTTATGCCTCGCCATAGGATCTATCATGTACGCCATGTTATGTACTCGTCTTGATGTCTCGTATGCTTTGAGCATGACGAGCAGATACCAGTCAGATCCAGGTGAACGTCACTGGATAGCAGTCAAGAATATTCTTAAGTACTTGAGAAGGACTAAAGAATATTTCTTGATATTTGGAGGCGAAGAGGAGCTAACTGTAAAAGGTTACAGTGATGCAAGCTTCCAAACTGACCAGAATGACTACAGATCGCAGTCAGGGTTCGTGTTTTGCTTAAATGGTGGCGCTGTCAGCTGGAAGAGTTCAAAGCAGGATACAGTTGCTGATTCTACAACAGAAGCTGAGTACATTGCTGCATCTGAGGCAGCAAAGGAGGCAGTTTGGATCCGCAAGTTCATTACTGAGCTTGGAGTGGTTCCTAGCATAGCCGACCCAGTACAGCTCTATTGTGACAACAATGGAGCTATTGCGCAGGCTAAGGAACCTCGGTCACACCAGCGGACCAAACACATACTACGGCGTTTCCATCTCATTCGAGTGATCATCGATCGAGGAGATGTGAAGATATGCAGAGTACCCACAGAGGCTAACATTGCAGATCCCTTGACCAAGGCTTTGGCACAGACCAAGCATGATGGTCACACTAGGTCATTGGGTATTAGATACTACAGTGATTGGCACTAGTTCTAGTGGGAGATTGTTAGTGAGAGCCCTAGAGCCAATCATGTGATGGTTGTTGTATGGACTCGTTGTATCATATTTCATATATATATATATAAAGGCATTTGATTATGGTTATTATACTTACTTGTATTGGTGCCAAATAACTAAGTGTAATAACGTCCTTGGTAGTAGGTTCATATCTATATCAATCGATTGGCTGAATCGATAGTGAGATGATATAGAGAACACTACTCTTAATTATTCCTAGTCAAGTATTAACATTCAGGGACAATGTTAATGCATAGAGACTAGCATGTAGGTCAACACGATGACTTGATCTCACAAGTCATGGATATGAGATATCAAGTTGACACATGAGTATGCATTGAAGAATGTATACTGAATGACCCACCATGAGAAAGTATCATGGATCGTCATATGAGTGTCATATACTTTCTCATGTGACTATTAGTATGACTATTAGTCCTTAGACCTGAAGTCACCATAGTTCCCTACATAAGGAGTTATGTACTTTGGTTTCGTCAAACGTCACCCGTAACTGGGTGGACTATAAAGGCGATTACTGGGTATGTAACAAATTATGCGGAGGGATGTGAGTGATGTAGATGGGATCTATCCCTCCTATATGATGGGAGAGATATCATAGTCTTGATAGAGTGAGATCACTAAGTGCATGACCATGCCCAAATAAGGCAATATGAGATATTGAGCTTATTTGATTATAGTGAGTCTACTTGGAGTTCAAGACACATAGATTGATTGGAGGATGACACGGTCTATGCTTCATAGAAGATCAATCTAGATATCGACGATAGAAGGACATTGTCACATATTATGAAAGTCATAATTAGTAGTCACATTGGTGATGTTGGATCTCAACATTCTTGTAACTTGGGTAGCAATGATGTGTTGCTAGATACCGCTCATTGCTTATGTTTCTAAGAGGTTAGAAGCATTGCCAACGTTACAAGAACCTATAGGGTCACACGCAAAGAACAAATAGATGGAGAAAAAATGAAGTCAAGTTTGACTTGGCTAAATATGGAAAGTCCATAAAAGGCAAGTTTGACTTGACCCAAATCCAAATCAAGTTTGACTTGACTTGGTTCCACTTCAAGTTAGACTTGACATGGGAGAAGAAATGGAGTCAAGTTTGACTTGACTAAATATAGAAAGTCCATAAAAGGCAAGTTTGACTTGACTCAAATCCACCTCAAGTTAGACTTGACTTAATGCCACATCATGGTGATGAATTGGCATGGAGCCAACCATTGATGATGCTCCACATCATCAAGAGCATTAAGTGTGGATGCCACCTCATCAAGGAAGATTAATGGTCAAGTTTGACTTGACCAAAAGGCCACCTCACCTTGACTTGACCAAGTGATGACTTGGCTTGGTATTTGACCAATGATGATGCTCCACATCATCTCCAAAGGTTGTAACCCCCCCCCCCATTTGAATTTGAATTCAAATTGAAAGGGGGTTATGGCAGGCCACTTAATGGCCATTAATGGCCATTATGTGGCCGGCCACAATGAGAGAAAAGACCAAGTGTTGGTTCCATTTTGGTGATGGTGTGTCTTCTCTTCTTCCTCCTCCAAGTGTTGGTGTTCTTCTTCTTCTCCTCCTCTTGGCCGAACCCTTGAAAGGTGCTAGCACACCTAAAGGGTTTCCTCCATCCACTTTGTTCGCGTGGATACTTCTAGAGGGACGGCACTTGACGTCCTAGAGATCCGACATCCAAAAGGAGCGAGCGGGATTAAGCGGGGCACGCACCAAAGGTAAAATGGTTTATCCCTCTTTAGATCTAGGAGTAGATCGAGTTTTGAGCATGAAATGAATACGTGATTTTTCGTTTCGGAATTTTTTTCTTCGCACGAGATCCATGGCTTTGGGTTCTCGGGGTTTCCGCGACGCGAAAAGGCGGTTTTCGCGGCCCGAAAAACCCAACACAAACCTGTGCTAAGGAAACCCACTTAGCAACCCTAAAACGAATACTAAGATATGTAAAGGGCACCCTAAATGTAGGGATTTGGTATCCTAGAACCTCAACCTTCAATTTGTCAGGATACTCGGATTCTGACTATGCTGGTTGTAAATTAGATAGAAAGAGCACAAGTAGAAGCTGCCAACTGCTAGGTCAGAGTCTAGTTAGTTGGTGCAGCAGAAAACAACACTGTGTAGCTCTATCCACAACTGAAGCTGAGTATGTGGCCTTAGGAGAGTGTGTTGCTCAACTTTTATGGATGATGCACACACTTAAGGACTTCCAGCTCAACTACACCCAAACTCAAGTATTTATTGGCAATATAAGTTCAATTAATTTAACTAAGAACCCAATCCAACACTCCAGAACCAAACATATAGAAGTCAAACATCATTTTGTAAGAGACCATGTAGCCAGGGGTGAAATAGTACTTAAGCATATTGACTCTAAATCCAACTTAGCTGATATATTCACAAAACCCTTACCTGAATCTGAGTTCAGTTCACTAAGAAGGCAGTTAGGAATGTGTTCTGTAGAATAGATTATTTTTTTTACTGCTCTACTTGATTTAAAAATCAGTTTCTAAAATTAGAATCTTGAAAAACTGTTTTACTTAATTTCAAAATCAGTTTTCATTTTCGACATAGTTTATTTTTATTTCAAAACTACCCCTTTCAAAACTAGGGCTTTTTCGAAAATGGACTTAGCCTAGGCCCGAACCCTAGAACTGTATGCACCTATAGACTTAGAAGCCAGCATCTCACAAGCACCTTAGGGTACTTTTGGTTGATAACCTAGAAAGGGTTGAGATGCTTAGGTCTTTGCCTTAATTCAAGATGCTTTAAGTCAGTGCATCTGCAGTAATTGGGGCACTAAATATAACTTATACAGCAATCCAGTTAAGTGTCAAGTTTAGAAAATCTAACTTGAACAGAAACACTTAACTTGACTAACCCCAGCAAAAACTACTGTTTATAACAGTTAGTAAGTAGCTAAATGAGTTAGACAGGTCCCTATAAGGAAAAATTGACTGATTTAGTTTAAGTCTAATTATGAATTGGTTCAGTACAGCAAAATCTTACTTATTTCCTTAATGCAATCTTATTTCTGCTATATTTATCTGTTTTGATATATGGCAAAGGGGGAGAGATAGGAAAGGAGAGAGTAAAATTAATTTTTTTTAGAGAGTAAAATTAATTTTTTTTAACTCTATCCTTTATTCAAAAAGTTTTCAAAAGCTTTCTTATCCTTTATTCAAAAATTTTCAAAAATACTTAAGCTTTTCAAAATTGACTAAAGTACTTAAGTTCTTAAAGCCTTCAAGATTTTTACTTAAGCTTTCAAAATTTTGCTAAGTACTCAAGCCTTTCAAAAGTTTCTAACTTAAGCTTGTCAAAAAAAATTTTCTATAAGTACTTTAAGCTTAAGTACAATGTTACTAAGTACTTAGTTTCTTTTAAGTACTTAAGTTTTCCAAATATATTTTTTTAAGTACTTAAGTTTTCCAAATATACTTTATAAAGTACTTAAGTTTTCCAAATGTACTTAAGGTGCTTCAAAAATTACTAAGTACTTAAGTTTTTCAAAAATTACTAAGTACTTAAGTTTTTCAAAATTTACTAAGTACCTAAAGTTTTACAAAGATACTAAGTACTTAACTTAAAGTTTTCAAAAACTTTTAAGTACTCTAAAACTCATGCTTCAAAAACTCTCCTATGTACTTTTAACTTAAGTTATTAAAAGATTTCTAAGTATCTAAAACTTAAGTGTTCAAAGTACAA
Organism: Boesenbergia rotunda; assembly: GCA_024364735.1. Lineage (NCBI taxonomy): Eukaryota > Viridiplantae > Streptophyta > Magnoliopsida > Zingiberales > Zingiberaceae > Boesenbergia > Boesenbergia rotunda. The sequence continues at coordinate 742,072 of JAGFNQ010000071.1, read as the reverse complement.
GTAAAATGGTTTAACCCCACGAATTTTTGAAAAATCTAGGGGGAGATTCCTTCCAGGGGGAGGGAAAAAAATTTAACCTTTTTATGCATTGATTAAACTTAACTTTTTGAACTAGGGTTGCCATAAATCAAAAAGGGGGAGATTGTTGGTGCAGAAAGCACCAAAGTCAAATCTGTGTTTTGATAATGGCAACAGGGTTCAAAAGTTAAGTCTTTGTTGTTATCTAACATGTTACTCTAGTGTACAGGACAAAAGCCCTAGCGAAGGAATGCTAGGCTCCTGGCGAAGGACTGCCAGGATACAAAGCCCTAGCGAAGGACTGCTAGGCACCTGGCGAAGGACTGCCAGTATCTAAGCCCTAGCGAAGGACTGCTAGGCACCGGGCGAAGGACAGCTCGGCATCCAAGACCTGGCAAAGGACCGTCAGGCAAAAGTCCAACCAGAGGAACGGTTAGCATCAGGTAAACTCTCCCGAGAGGAGTAGGTGAGGACGCGTTCCCCGTCGAGGGAACAGTAGGCGTCGGTTCGACCTAGGGCTCCATTTGGGAGACCCAAAGTCAGAACCAAGACAGCTAAGGCTGTATAATGCTTTACTACTTTATGTTGTTTTCGGATTAACCCTGGATGCAGGACCAAAGGAACGTGTGTCTGCAGCTCAGAGAGCCTCAAAGGAGTGAGGCAACAGCTGAGTAGGGCGCCCTGAGTGTCCAGGGCGCCCCCATGGTAACATGAAACAAATGAAGTAAAAAGGAGCTTCGGCTAACTACTGGCCGGGGCGCCCTCAGCAGCCAAGGCGCCGCGCGCCTAAGCCAGCGAAGCCCATCACCCTTATCCAGCCGAGAAGCCCGCGCGAAAGGAGTCAAGCAAGGCGCCCTCTGCGTCCAGGGCGCCCCCACGGTCAAACCTCATCCTTATTCGGGTGGGATAAAAGTTGACTGAGAGAATTTCGGATCACGTGACACGTGGGGAGGCGCCCCCAACGTCCAGGGCGCCCCTAGGTGCTATAAATAGCACCCAACGCCCAGGCTTCCAACAACAACTTCGATACAACGCTTTTACGCTCTTCTGCTCTCGCACTTCGCCTCGGAATCCTTCCAACTCGAGCCGACGACGTCCCGTTGCTCAGAAAAAGTCGATCTACCCCGGACGTCGGTAAAAGAGCTATTTAAGTTTACTGTACTCAATTTTGTAATCAATTTTTGTAAACTATTTTGCGCACCATATAGAATTGCCCAAAGTAAATGGTCAACGACCGTGGGCCTTGGAGTAGGAGTCGACACAGGCTCCGAACCAAGTAAAATCGACTGTGTCTCTGTGTTATGTTTCATTTTTATTTCCGCTGCGTACTTGCTCTAAATTTTCCGAAGAAAAATGATTTCCGATATTCACCCCCCCTCTATCGGTTTTCTCGATCCAACAGGCAGTCCTTCGCCAGTTGCCTAGCAGTCCTTCACTAGGGCTTGGATACTGGCAGTCCTTCGCCAGTTGCCTAGCAGTCCTTCGCTAGGGTTTTGTCTCTGCACACTTGAGTAACAACATTAGATCACACACAATACTTAACTTTGAATCCTTTGCCAATATCAAAACAAGGTTCGATATGGTGCTTCCTGCACCAACATAACTGACTCTTCATCCAGCAGCCTCAATCTGTTACCTTCAAGCCTTCTTCGACTTTGGCTCTCGTCCCTCGGATGCATGCAAGCCCACGGCTCATCTCCCCATGTCATTCTTCGCGTATGCCTGGAAGTGCACTTCCCTTGGCTCATCGTCCCTGCTTTGTCCATGGTCCCTCGGATGTATACAAGCACACGGCTTGTCTCCTCACACCATCCTTCACCGGACCCGAAGTTGCCCAGCTAAGTCCATGTGTATCCTGCAAACCTGCATACTCAAATACACATATCAAACACAAGGGTGAATCTAACTTAAACCCTTTGCCCAAACATCAAAACGCATGGTCACTCCGGATCATAGATTGCCCCAACAGTACTCCGGTGCTAATACTATTCTTTTGAGGGTATGGAGCAGCTGTAACTGCTTGAGGGCTTAAAGGGCTTGCTCTGAGGCTTGTCTCTGGAGGTCATGGAGCCTTTGCCCGATGTCTTCGTACTATAGTAGGTTGATGACTTGCTTAAGTTGGAGTTTTTAAATTCGAAGGAGGTCATTGTAGTCTTTAGAGAAGCACTTAAGACCTGGATAGTTGTGCTTCTGCTTCGTTGTTAGGTACTTCCTTCACTTCTTGGAGAGCCAGGGGAAGTAGATCCAGTTAGTTCAGCATGATCTCTTCCGACCATTCTGAGCGGGTGAGAGCGGTAATAAGGCGGGATAAGGAATCAGCGAGCTGATTATCTTTGTCGTCGATATGCCCGAATTTGATGTCCAACCCCGAGCCAGTTATATAGACAGTGAATGTTACCCACCGAACCCTGGATGGCTTGTTGTTGGTTGCCTTCCCAAAGAAACTAATAATAGCCTGGCAGTCTGTCCGGATGATAAGGCATGCCTTATCAAGGAAGTAAATCTTTAATGCCTCCATAGAGTCCATTACCGCATGAATCTCAGCGTCAATAGTGGATTTTGGGGGGTTAAATTTTCCACTAGCACAGGCACATATTTTTTCTGACGTCCTGGGGTCGAACTTGCCTGTCCTCCATTTATAACCCCTCCCCATCCATCCATACACCCGTCTACTTCGAGGATAATGCAACACTCTTCATGGGGCAATTCAAGATTAGACAGATCTTTAATGAGCCTTTTAATTTTTTGGATGAGGGCCTAGTCTTAGGAATTTAGCCTCTTATCCCCGTTTGGAGAAGTCTTCACATTGGCTGAGAAGTTTGCCAATGTTCGGGATGTAATTCCTAGAATAATTAAGAAGTCCCAGCCAGGATCTCATGCCCTTAGTATTCTTTAGCTCTTCTTCTTTGAAATCTGTGATCTTGGTGATTATATGAGGTTGCAAGCGTATCCTGTTGTTCTCGAGTATTGCACCAAGAAATTCAATTTTGGGTACTGCAATCTTCATTTTTGTGGAGCATAAGACCAACCCATTATCTTGATAGATTTGCAGCATTTCCCTCAGATGTGTGGCATGCTCCTGCTTAGAGGGTGAGAAGACCAAAATGCCATCAATATAAACTGCAATAAAGTCTTCCGTACCTTTGAAATGATTATCCATCTTTCGCTGGAAGATGGCTGGGGCATTTTTTAATCCGAATGGCATTACTAGCCACTCATAAAGTCCATCAGGCACCCAATATACAGTCCATTCTATGGATTTGGCGTGCATTGCAACTTGGTGGAAACCACTTTTTAAGTCGAACTTTGAATAGACATTGTTGTTGCCGACCTGCCTCAAAATAGTGTTGATACCCGGAAGACTGTACTGATCTTTGTTGGTCAGGTCATTGAGGCATTTGTAGTTAAAGACCATTCTCTCTTTGCCTTTGATCTCTTTACCGGTTTTGGGATCAATAGTGGTTCTAGAATTTACAATAATAGCAGTAGTCCTGTGGCGGCTTGTACTGGGTTGTATAACACCAATCTCCAGGAGTGCCTTAATATGTTTAGAAAATGCCTCCTTCTGGGTAGGTGTTAAATGCTTCAATGACCTATCTTCAATAATAAAATCAGGGTTCTTGATGTCTAGCTGACAAACAATTTTATTCTTTGCCCAATGTTGGAGGGGGTTATCTCCAATGTAACCCTGATCCTTTAGTTCTTGTAACAGGGGGCCAAACTTTCTTTTGAACTCTTGTTGAGTTGATCCAGCCTTGTAATTTACCATTTCCCTGATCTGGATATATTCTTCCTCCTCCAGATCTAATTCTTCGATAGTTGCAGCTGCAACAGATGGTAACATGTTTATGGTCGTTAGATTCTTATAGAAAGTTACCATGTTGCCTTTGATTTTGAGGCCTCCATGCATTGCCCAGATAAAATTGCATCCTATGATCATCTGAATGTTATCACCAAGTATCATGGGAAAACTGTAGGTGTACAGGATTTGGAAGATGTTTTCTCCGATCAACATTTTTCCATGCTTCACCTTCATATCTGTCGTTTGCTGGGAGTTGATACTGCTGAAGCAAACAATGAAGGTATTTTTTTTCTAGGGCTTCTAATGGTATTGACTTTTGATCCATGCAACAGGTAGTTGCTCCGGTGTCTAGTATAACCTTCAGAGAGAACCGAGGAACACCTGGAATTTTCATGTCAACGGTTAGGTTGTACAGCATTTTTTTACCAGTTTTGGGCCTCTTTCTTCTTGGGCTGCAACTTTATGCGTTTCAAAGTGCATGCTGGCGGTCTCCTCCATTCCTCCGCTCAGCTGCTGTAGATCCTGACCCAACTCCTTCTCCAATAGGATTGCTTCATATTGGGCCTTGTAGTAGTCGACTTCCTTCTGAAGGCGATCTATCTCACCTTCACACCATGCTATGTAGTACTGCTGCTCTTGTAAAAGTTTTCTGGGAAAGAACTGAGCGGGTGCCGATGGAGCTATAGGTACCTCTTTGTTAAAATAGTATGGCCCGCAAAGGTTACACGTGATTACTAGGCACTTTGGGCAATGTATCCTTGCCCTTTGCAAGGTGGCTCTTTTGCAGCAAATATAGGTACTTGATTGGGGGGGGGGGATGACTTGCTCCTTGTGGTGCCAATCATGCAAGCAATTTGACTGTTCATTTGTTACTTTAACCTAGGGACGATATCTTCCATCAATCTATCCAAGCATAAATAGTTGGTGGTTAGTTATATGAAAGGTTTAAATCGACCTTTGGAGATCTTTGCCATTTTCTTCCCCTTCAGAAATGCTGAATATGACATCGCTCTGCTCTTCTCCTTCCTGTACCGATGGAATATCACAGTCTTCAGGAAGTTCTAATTGCTCAAAGATGGCGACTCTTTTAACATTTTTGCGCTCGTTAGGGCATTCACGCGCGAAGTGTCCCTCTTGTCGACAAAGATAACATTTGCACTTTCTTGTTCCTAATGAGATGCTTGCGTTTTTCGATTCTAGCATGCGACTCATGAGGTTTGCCCTTGTATGTTTTGGAGCATCTTATACCATACTTCTTTTGCCCTTGTCCTTTATAATAGCTCGGAATTGGGATTTGGCTACAAAAGGATAAGTTCTTCAGGACTCTTTTAAATGTCGTGTCCTTGCATACTTGTTCGAGAAATTTATATGCGAACAAGATCCTTGGAAAAACGCCAACACTGAGTCTTGGATATTTAACGTCAAAGGCTGCCTTTATTCGATTGCCTAGTTCTCCTGGCATTTTAAACCATAGCTTTTCAGAGAGTTCTGGTTCTGCGAAAAGTCTTCCAGTCTTCGATGCTAGCCTCATGTAGTCATTAAGGTACGGAATAATATTCTTGACATTGTCACATGAAAGCTTTTCTAGATCTCGATAAGCAGCGTCTTGAATAGTAGTGGATCCCTAAGTGGGGTCCTCATCTGAGAAAGGATTGATAGAACATTGTGTTTTCTCCTAACCGCATGAATTCTAGAAAACCAAATAAGAACTCGAAGAGAAAACATAATATATATAAGCATGGATCTATTGTTTCATCGAATCATAACATAACATAAATAAAAGGCATAAACCGAAAGACAAAGAACCTGATTGATTAGCCATCATCTTTATCGTGGCGTCTTCGACTTGATCCCTGTGGAAGAAAATGCAGCGGAAAGAAAGAGAATCTTCCAAGGGGCTTAGGGTTGACGGCGCCGTAAAGTTTCTTGTCAATGGGGAACAAGAAATTAGGTCAAGATAATCCCTAAACCCTTGGGGACCTCCCCTTTATATAGAAATTCAATCTGTTATCAGCCCATAGATAATAATAGATTGGTCTAAAGGGTTCTATACATTGAACCCGCATCTAATAATCCGAAACCCAATAAACATAAGTTAGATCACTTTAAGCGCTCAAATTGTATTTACATATGCAACTTACAAATAAACCCACCTAACAGGGATAATAATAATATTCAATAATCTCCCACTTGGGCTATATGTGAGTTGTATCATAAATACAAGCAAAACTTTAGTTGATATCAAACTTTATGGGTACAAGATACCCCTATAAATAATCTGGTCCATTAACTTCATTGGTATAGGACTAAAGAGGTCATAACTACTGTATATGATCGTAACAAGCCCCAACAGTAATCACAATACCAATGTCATTAACGACATAGATCAAGATGCAGATGTATAGAGTAGAAATTACATGAAATGTGATCAGTACATGTCAATTTCCAACTGGTCCAAAGCGACTCAAAAAAGTCTGATCATATTTGCAAATACCTTATGCTAAACTGCAACAGCAAATCATGATCCAAACTTTATGATTCCAAAAGGAATCTGTATCATATTTACAAACACCAAATGCTAAACAGCAGTAGTAAATCATGATATCGTATTCAGAGTGTCAAACAAACATATGAATCCCCATTAATATTTTGAACCTGAAGTACGTACAATAATCAAAATAAAATATTTGTCTTTATTAACATAGAGTAATAAAATAAATACAGACTCCCACTAGATGAGTTCTTCTTCCATAAGAAGAACTCTCATATCCACATCATGCGCAGAAACACCTTGGGCACCAAGCCTTTGGTGAGTGGATCGGCCAACATAGAATCTATGCAGATGTGCTCTACCATAATCTGGCGATTCTGAACTCTCTCTTTAACCGCTAGAAACTTAATGTCGATGTGCTTGGACTTCGACGAACTGCGATTGTTCTTGGCATAAAGTTCTACAGCTTTATTATCACAGTAGATCCTCAGTGGCCTGTCAATGTCATCAACGATATGCAATGCTGTGATGAAGTTCCGCAGCCAAATCCCGTGATTGGATGCTTCATAGTATGCTACCAATTCTGCCTCCATAATAGAAGTAGCTACTAGCATCTGCTTGACGCTCTTCCAAGATATAGCCCCTCCAGCAAGCATGAAGATATAGCCTGAAGTGAACCTCCTGCTATCTAAGCATCCAGCAAAATCGAAGTCTAAATAACCAATCACCTCCAGATGATCTGACCTTCGATACGTGAGCATGTGTCTTTTAGTTCTTTGCAAATACCACATCATTCTTTTAATTGCTTTCCAATGCGACGGTCCTGGGTTATTAAATATCTGCCTAACATCCCAACTACAAATGCTATATCTGGTCGAGTGCAAACTTGTGCTGTTGTGCATACATGAGACTTCCCACTGTTGATGTATATGGGAATTGTTCCATCTCCTTTATTTCAAGTTCAAGTCATGGACACTGCTGCAAACTGAATTTGTCACCTCTTGACACAGGTGTGTCACCAGGTGTACAGTTCTGCATGTCATACCTTATAAGCACTTTCTCAATATAGGCTTGTTGTGAAAGTCCAAGAATGCCTCTTGATCGATCATGACAGTTCTGAATGCCTAGAACAAAAGATGCTTCATCAAGATCTTTCATTTCAAATTTACCAGATAGAAATGACTTGGTTTCATGCAATAGACCCTTATTATTGCTCGCAAGCAATATATCATGTTGGATCGTGAAAACCGATAGAGGGGGGGGGTGAATATCGGAAATCGTTCTTTTTCGGAAAACTAAGAGTAAGTGCCCAGCGGAAATAAAGATAAGAGACACAGCACAAAGACACAGTGGTTTTTACTTGGTTCGGAGCATGTGTCGACTCCTACTCCAAGGTCCACGGTCGTTGACCGTTTACTTTGGGCAATTCTATATTCGCGCAAATAGGTTACACAATTTTAATTACAAAATGAGTGCAATGAAATATAATAAATTAAGTACGCTCTTCTTTACCGACGTCCGGAGTAGGTCGACTCTTTCGGGGCAGCGGGACGTCGTCGGCTCGAGGTGAAGCGTTTCTGGAGCAAGGCACGAGCGTAGAAGAGCTTTGAGGCGTTGAGAGAATTGTTAGATCACAAATAAACTTAACTTTGAATCCTTTGCCAATATCAAAACCAGGTTCGATATGGTGCTTCCTGCACCAACAATCTCCCCCTTTTTGATTATGGCAACACAATTCAAAGTTAAGTAGAAAGCTGTTAAGAACATAATGTAAAAATGAAGTATAGCAATAAAAACTTTATAACATTTACTAACACAAGGTAAGATTTAAAAAACCTCCTAAAACCCTGAGTACTTGTGTTATAAAATCCTTAACTTTGACCTTTCCTCCCCCTTTGACATATATCAAAAATAAACATGGGTGAACAAGGTATCTAATAGGGAGATTTGAGTTTTACCAAAAATAAGTTTTTGACAAGGTGTTAAAAAAAATAAAAGCAAGCCTAAATTTTGTGAAAAGCTTTAAAAAAATTACTTAGGCAAAATTTTGAATCCAAATTTCCCTAAAAAAAATTTCAACTTTGAGAATTGGAAAAATTTTGTTTTAAAAGAATTTACACGCTTAGAAGAATATACTTGGGAATACTTTGTAAAAACAACAAAATCTTTAAGAATTTTCTAGACAAGTTTTTCATCAAAAAATTACTTAGGAACATTTGTCAATATTTAAAAGTTTTTGCTCAGACAAATTTTGTTTACTAAGAAAAAATTTTACTTAGGAAAAACATGTACTTAAAAAATTTAACACACTTAGAATTTTTCTTTTTGAAAAGGAGAAAAAAAAATTCCTTTCTCTATTTCTTGCTCTCCCCCTTGGCTATATATATATCAATAAAGAAATATATTTTAAAATAAGTTTTAAGAGAAAGTTTGTGTATCAGAGCCTATGAGTTTTGAAAAAAAACACTTAGTATAATTCTTGAAAGCATAGCAAATAAGCTTAAATTCCACTTTTTGAAATTGAAAAAAATATTCGTACTTTGTAAACATTAGTACCTTGGAAAGTAATAATACTTTTGAAAAATAGTAGTACTTTTGAAAGATGTTCTGCATATTTTGAAAAATATAAGTACTTTTGAAAAATATTATGTATTTTTGAAAAATATAAGTGCTTTTGAAAAGTTTTAATATTATTTTCAAAAGTATTCTAAAGTCAAGCAAAATTTTTGAAAATGATAGTATATATAAGCAAAAAGAATATAAGAAAAATTATAAGTACTTTTATTTTGAAAGAATATTTATTTATGTTTTCAACAGGATTTAAAAAGTGCAGTGCATGAAAACATATAATTTGAAAAATTATTTGTCAGTTTAATAATTCTTTTAATTTAATCTCCCCCTGAGCTTGACCCAGTCCTAGGAAGCTTGTTGACTACAAGCGATCTTCCTCTGAGTCATAAGGTTTGACTCAAATTATAAGAATTATCTAATAATTTAAACAAATAGTTAGAATTAATTTCTTTCGATTTAGACTCCCCCTAAATTTGACACTTCCTTGGAGTCCTTGTAGATCATGAAGTAGTGGACATTCCTCTATGTCTTTAGGGTTTACCAAAATCAAAAGAATAACTTTTAAAGTATGATAATTTTTAAGAAGATAATTTTTGAAAACACGACTTGAAATGATAGCACAGTTTTCGAAAATCATGATGATAATAATTTAAAGAGTAATATACAAGGTTTTTGAATCAAATTTTTGAAAACCTTATTTTGAGATGTCACTAAATTTTAGAGCATAAGGTTTTTGAAAAAAATCTAATTTTTAAAAAAAAATATTAAAAGAAAACTCCCCCTGTATCCGACACAGTCTAACTTTTATCTAAATTCCTTAAGGGATTTCAGTGTTGACCAGGTTTAACTATGTTGACTAAGGTTGACTGTGTTGCCCAAGTTTTAACCAGTTGACTATGTTTGATTAACAAAAAAACTTAGATTCTATTTAAAATGAGTATATCATGAAATTCAATAATAAAGGGACGAAAAAGTAGGCACAGTAAACTGAATTAATTTGACAAATAGAGACAATTTTGAATAACTTTTGAAGGTATATTTTATTTGAAAGGATAGTGAGTTATGCATTTAGGTCCTAGATGTCTCACCCAGTTCTACATGATCAAGCATGTTAACCTTAATGGTTTTTGTGAGACAGGTTTTAGTAGAAGATTTATTTTGAAAAGACCATGAATAATTTTTAAAAAGTTAAATTAATTTTTAAACACAATTTAAATTTATTTTGAAAAGAGATATTTGAATCTAAAATTAACTGAAAATTTATGTTAGATTCGAATTTAACAAAAAATAATTTAAATTTGAATTTCAAAAATTGGCTTCCAGGTCTTGGCGAGGCACTAGGCCTTCTTTGGCCGTAGCCTTATGGGATCATCCACCCTTTCCTTGACAAAGCCTTTTAATGAAATTTCATTTTCAAAATTATTCTTTGAAAAATTTCTGGTCTAACTAGTTTGGGTCTTGGATCGGTAGCTTCGGCTAGTTCTGCCAAATTGGCTTCCCTAACGTACTATCATCTCACCTCCACCCAATACTATGTTGTTCAATTTTCAATTAACTGATTTAGTCCCAATCCTAATTCTAATTCTTAATTAAAAAATGAACATGAAATAAAAAGAAACCTACAATTAAAGCAAAAAAAATTTATCTAAGTTATATCATAATCGTAATAATATTCTAGATTATCAAAAATAGCAATATTATGAATTTCTAACACATTAGTCTTATAAGATTCAATCATATTATTCATGGTAAATAATGGATTTTCAAATACTGTAAATTTACCTTTTGATTCCCGGTTGGGAATCTCCCCCTTGATTCTAGCCATCTTTCTTTTGCTTGATTGTTTCTTTGGTATTTTGTAGCGGTCGCGAGCCAACCAGACCAGTTTCCAAGGATCCCTTCCTTCGTCGTCAGATTCTAAGTCTGAGTCGGACTCAGGTACATGTCGAATCTTCTTCTTTGGTGGTTCTCTTGGGGTTTTCCCTGCAATAAAAACTATACCTTCCTCGACCATTGCAGTATCAACTAGATTATTTAACCTTAATTTAAAAGAAGATTTGAAATTGGTTACCATTTTTGTCTCAGTCAACTCGTCGTCTAATTTTGGTTCGTTTTCGTCGTCGGGTGTCGAGTCCGTCTCAGCTACTTGTTCTTGATCTTCTAAGATCTTAACATCGGAGCTCTCTTCGTGTAGACTGATTAGCTTTTCCCACATTTCTTTGGCACAGTTGAAGGATCCGACCCGCTTCAGTTCTTCTTTGGTCAGGCCACATTGTAAGATTACTGTTGCCCTGGCATCAGTCTCGATCTTCCTCAAAGTTGGTTCGTCCAATTTGTCCCAAGCGAGTACAATCCCATCTTCTGTGGGGAATTTAAACCCCGTTTGGATTATCAACCAAAGATCCAGATTGGCCTTCAGGTGGGATTCCATTAGACTTCTCCAGGACTTGAAGTTGTCGCCGGAGAATAGTGGTGGTCGAGCACTGTTCCACTCGTAGTTGGCCATTTAGTTTAATCCTTGCACATAAAAGAAATCACAAAATTGTGCCAAGACTTGGTCTTGGATTAGTAGTGCGGGAAAAGGGAAGAAATAGCTCAAAATAAATGTTACACGAATTTCGAGGCAGAATTATATAAAAACAATTTATGACAAATTTTTGAAAATATTAATTTTGTCAATTCTGATTAATGATGAAAAATTAAAAATTTAATGTTAAAAAAAATTTGCTCGAATTAAGGTAGCACGAATTTCGAGGAAAATATTAAAATAATAATAAAAAAAAGTTTGAGACAAATTTTCAAAAATTGTTCATTTTATCAATTTTGACTTATAGTGAAAAAATGAGAATTCAAAATTGAAAAAGGCGTAAGAATATTTTAAATACACCTACAGATATTGTTTATATGAAAATAAAAAGCGGAAAAGATCGAGTGGTGTTAATTAAAAAAAGAAACGAAAAAAAATTAGTAAATCCGAAAAAACTTTCAAACTGGTGGTTGCACCAAGTTTGAACTACCCCGCTCTGATACCACTTGTTGGATCGTGAAAACCGATAGAGGGGGGGGTGAATATCGGAAATCGTTCTTTTTCGGAAAACTAAGAGTAAGTGCCCAGCGGAAATAAAGATAAGAGACACAGCACAAAGACACAGTGGTTTTTACTTGGTTCGGAGCCTGTGTCGACTCCTACTCCAAGGCCCACGGTCGTTGACCGTTTACTTTGGGCAATTCTATATTCGCGCAAATAGGTTACACAATTTTAATTACAAAATGAGTGCAATGAAATATAATAAATTAAGTACGTTCTTCTTTACCGACGTCCGGAGTAAGTCGACTCTTTCGGGGCAGCGGGACGTCGTCGGCTCGAGGTGAAGCGTTTCTGGAGTAAGGCACGAGCGTAGAAGAGCTTTGAGGCGTTGAGAGAATTGTTAGATCACAAATAAACTTAACTTTGAATCCTTTGTCAATATCAATACCAGGTTCGATATGGTGCTTCCTGCACCAACATCATCCACGTACAAAACAAGTATAACAAACTTGCTCCCGCTGAACTTGACATATATGCACTGATCAACGAGGTTCTATTTAAATCCAAATGAGGTAACCACTTGATCAAATTTTCGGTACCATTGACGAGATGCCTGCTTTAAACCATAAATGGACTTCTTTAATCTACATACTAGGTGCTTTGAGTCTGAGGACTCAAAGTTCTCCGGTTGCATCATATATATAGACTCCTCTATGTCTTCATTGAGGAATATAGTCTTTACGTCCATTTGATGTAGCTCCAAATCAAAATGAGTTACAAGTGTCATGATTACCCTAAGGGAGTCTTTCGTCGACACAGGTGAAAAAGTCTCGATTATGTCTTCCTTTTGAGTGAATCTCTTGGCAACAAGACGAGCCTTATACTTTTCGATATTGCCCTTCGAATCTCGCTTGGTTTTAAATATCCATTTACAACCAATCGGTTTCGAACCTTCAGGCAATTCGACAAGTTCCCAAACGTCATTGTCTGCCATAGACTTTAACTCTTCTTGCATGTCGTTAATCCACCTTTCAGGATTAGAGCATTGTTTGACTTCTTGGAAAGATGTAGGATCACTTTCCAACCCTATATCAAACTCATGCTCTTGGAGATAAACATAATCACGAGAATTCGTGCTTCTTCGTTCCCTTATGGATCGCCTTAAGAGCACTTGTGTTTGAGGTGGTTAAGGTACTTGCTCATCAATATGAGGCAATACTTCAATTTCAGTGGTAGGCTCCTCCAATTGCATTGGAGATGTCATGAGAATATCGTGGTTCACTACGCTCACTGGATGTGCAATATCCATAATGTGTGGTATGGTCACCATACCACTATTGATTGCACTAGTAGTGACCATAGGAGGATTGCCAACGCTTTCCTCAAAAGATACTTTCCTGATTTTATCGCTCCCACTGTCCTCAATAAACTTGGTGTTTCTTGTTTCGAAGAAGAATCTATTAGATGGATCATAAAATTTATACCCCTTTGATCTCTCAGAATAACCTACAAAATTGCAGCTAACAGTTCTTGAGTCCAGTTTTTTTTTCATTAGGCTTGTAAGGCCTAGCCTCAGCTGGACAACCCCAGACGTGTAAATGTCTAATGCTAGGCTTTCTACCCGTCCACATCTCGAATAGGGTTTTAGTTACTGTCTTACTAGGTACTCTATTGAGAAGGTAAACTGCAGTCTTGAGTGCCTCACCCCACAAAGACTCCGGTAGAGAAGTGAAAGCCATCATACTTCTCACCATGTCTTTTAGGGTCCGATTGCGACGCTCAGCTATACCATTCTGACTGGGTGTACTAGACATGGTATACTGAGGCACAATCCCACACTCAGCAAGGTAATTTACAAAAGGTCTTGGATGTTGTTCACCTGATCCATCATATCGACCATAATATTCCCCTCCACGGTCGGATCGGACGGCTTTAATTTTCTTATCTAGTTGAAGTTCAACTTCGGCTTTGAAAATTTTGAACATGTCCAAAGATTGCGACTTCTCATGAATAAGGTACAGATAGCCAAATCTAGAATAGTCGTCTATGAAGCTAATAACATATGTGTGTCCATTCCAAGATGCCTTAGGGAATGGTCCACAAATATCCGTATGTATTAGCTCCAAAACATCACTACAACGGCTAGCCCCTTTGTTCCTTTTGTTAGTTGTCTTCCCCTTAACACACTCTATGCAGACATCAAAGTCTGACATGTCAAGGGAATCAAGAATTCCATGTGACATTAACCTTTCTAGGCGTTGTTTGGATATATGTCCGAAACGCCTATGCCACAATATAGAAGAATTCTCGTTGATCAATTTACATTTCGTACCTACACTATGCATTATTACGTTGTCAATCGTAGGAGTAAAGGTGTTTAATTTATAAAGCTTATCAACCAAGGGACCATTACCAATCAAAATTGAATTATAGAAAATACTAAACATTTCATTTCTAAATGAACAAGAATAACCTGATTTGTCCAAACAAAAAATTGAAATTAAATTTCATCTGAAAGACGGTACAATGAATGTATTCTCCAAATCCAAATAAATATCAGTTCCTAAATAAAGCCTAAAAACACCAATAGCCTCTACTGCAGCCTTTTTTCCATTCCCCGTATAAATGTATATTTCACCATCAAGTGGAAGTCGGCTCCTGAGATAACCCTGCATAGTGACACTTATGTGAATAGTAGCATCAGTATCTATCCACCAAGTGTTAATGGATACAATAGCTAAATTGACTTCTAAACTAACAATGTTGAGAAGTTTACTCTTCTTTACACGCCAGTTGGCGTACTTGAGACAATTTTTCTTCATATGACCTTTCTTCTTGCAAAAGTAATAAGTGGATTCCTTATCCTGCTCCTTATGGTCATTGCCTCCAGAATCTACAGTTTACTTTCCCTTACCTTTGTTATTGATCCTCTTTCGCTTTTTGCTCGCATTTTGAGAACCAAATGCTAAGTGAGCACTTTCAAATGTCTCAATCGTCAGTCTCCCCTCCTCTTGCACCATTGAGCAATAAGCTCATTCAATGTCCACTTTTCCTTTTGAGTATTATACGATATCTTAAAAGGAGTGAACCGTGCAGGCAGAGACATCAAGACGAAATGCACTAACATACTCTTAGACATATCGAGCTTTAGTGCTTTCAGACTTATCGCTATATTGAACATCTCCATAATGTACTCCCTTATGTTCCCTTTACCACTGTACCGCATGGTTATCAACTTCGTAAGAAGTGTGGTAGTCTCGACCTTTTCATTTGAGGTGAATCGGTCTGCCAGTTGGTTAAGGAACCTTCTAGTATCTTCACTCTCTGTTATTGAGCCCTTTATTTATGCCGGTATGGAAAGCTTCATGATACTTAGACTCATGCGATTTGATTTTTCCCACAGTTGAAATTCAGCCCTCTGCTCTATAGTGCTAGCACTGGTCAAATGTGTAGGACGATCATTCCTTAATGCATAGTCCAAGTTCATGCAGCCTAAAACTACGATCACGTATTCTTTCCATTCAGCAAAATTCGAACCAGTTAATGTTGGGATGGTATTAATGTTGGCAGTTACAGATTGCACTGAAATAAAAAAAATATTTAAGCTCACGATTTAACTAAAGCCAAGAACATATATATAATAAAATTATGCAAAAAAATAAAATTTTAAATGCATGTAAATGGACTCCTTGTGAGATATCACATACAACATTGCATTTTAATGTGTAGATTAAAATATAATTTGTTAGCGACACTCTCTGATATAACTCAACCTTTAATTGGCCACACAATGTGCCTTCCTTTGGGCCGACCCATTGTGTGCATAATATGAAACTTTATATGAGTTATATTTTTAGTCCATAGCTTACAACAACTTTAATCTGCCATGCAATATGTCTTCCTTTGGGCCGACATATTTTGTGCATGATCAGAACAAAATAAATTATGTTTAATAATTGTAAACTATCTTGAACATATATCTGGCATAAAAGCAACCTTCCTTTGGGTCGATTGCTCTTAACATAGATATACGTCTACCAATACAAAATACACTAAACCGACATAAGGTGCCTTCCTTTGGGCCGACACAATAGTTCAATTTAGTAGCACGTTGTGTAGATAGACCCAAGAAAATTCTAGATATTTAATCGAACAGATAATTTTTTTTATTAGTCTTGACACCTCAAAATTAAGCTCACTAATCGATTGACACTATATGGTAATCAAATGGTATGATCCAATTGATTATCCCAATCGATCTAAAAGCTTAATATATACGACTATATCATATATAGAACCCTCCTTTAAAAATTAGAGTTTCTTTATGGTTCTATAATTAAATAATATTATTTAATTTCTTCATCAAGAAAAAATATTTGATGCATTAGCCTTTTATATATATAAAATTCACTTTACTATTTCTACGAAACAGTTTTTTTTCGACGTGAAAAAAAAATATTTCACATGAAAGAAATTTTCATCGATAAAAAAATTTTAATCAATATAATTCCTAATTCATCTTATCACAAATTTAAGACGATAATCGATTAAAATAAATTTGTACAATCAATTAAATCAAATTTATTCTGTTCATAATTTTAGACTTGATAATCGATTGATTGACCAAGCCAATCGATTAAACCATCACAATTTAATCTAAAAAAATTAGGTTAAACATGACGATTCTTCCGCCGTGTTCGTATTTTTTCATATAAAATATGAAAAAACTTAGAAAATAAGTCTATCCTAGAATTTTCTTTTACATGATTTTCAACGATAAAAATTGTATTATACTAGGAAAACTTAATCTAGCATACATATAATAAATCGATGAAAAAAATTTAAACTTCATTACCATAAAAAAATGAAACAAAGCCAAGACTCTGATACCAATTGATAGAACATTGTGTTTTCTCCTAACAACATGAATTCTAGAAAACCAAATAAGAACTCGAAGAGAAAACATAATATATATAAGCATGGATCTATTGTTTCATCGAATCATGACATAACATAAATAAAAGGCATAAACCGAAAGACAAAGAACCTAATTGATTAGCCATCGTCTTTATCGTGGCGTCTTCGACTTGATCCCTGTGGAAGAAAATGCAGCGGAAAGAAAGAGAATCTTCCATGGGGCTTAGGGTTGACTGCGCTGTAAAGTTTCTTGTCAATGGGGAATAAGAAATTAGGTCAAGATAATCTCTAAACCCTTGGGGACCTCCCCTTTATATAGAAATCTAATCTGTTATCAACCCATAGATAATAACAGATTGGTCTAAAGGGTTTTATACATTGAATCCGCATCCAATAATCCGAAACCCAATAAACATAAGTTAGATCACAGCTTTAAGGACTCAGATTGTATTTACATATGCAACTTACAAATAAACCCACCTAACAGGGATAATAATAATATCCAACAAGGATGTTTTGTGTTCCTTCTCTCCCCTCTCCTGTGTTGATGAGAGTTTCATATTCTGTTGGATAACTCATGTGTCATTGAACCTAAGTTATCTTTTCAATTTCTCCAAGCAGGTTTTCCATATATTCATCTTGTCCCTTGGGTCTGTGAATGCCTGGTTGGCGACAAGCTTCTTAGTAATTGATTCTCATCTTGAAAATGTATCATTGAAGAGGTCTAGCTGTTCTGATATAATAAGCATGGCGCCTCCTTGCTGTTGGGTTGATGGGAGGTTCTACATCTTATTGTTAAGTCCTCCTTTGAACCTGATTCTTGGGTGTCTTTGCTCATAGATAGGCTGCATAGTTTATGGTCTTGGATCCACTCTTGCAGGTGGGTATCCAGGTGGTCCCATTGCTGCATCTTTAGGTGATCTATAGGGGGAAATGATTGTGCTGGATGAGTAAATTTGCTGCTGCTCTTCAGGATGCAAAATTCGAGAAAGGCGCGTGAGGAAGTGAAAATTTCCTAGCCCTTGGCGGTGCAGCGATAAGAGGTTTTTTCAGTTTTTGAGATATTTAATTTTGATAAATTAATGGATAATTTTTTAAAATAAATTATTGACTTAAAAATTATTAAACTGATGACGTGTCAATTAAAAAACATTGAAAATTTCATCCAATTTCAAAGTTTGATTGTATGATTAATAAACATTATGTTGCGACGGATAAAAATGATAATAGATATGATTTAAATTGTATGTTGCGTCTTTTGTATTTATTTTCATCTTATTCTTTCCAACTTCATATTTATTTTTATATCTATCAGATATTCATATCTTATCTAACACCCTATTACCATTTATAATTCTCTTTTTTTAAAAAAAAAGTATTTCACAAAATTTATAAATATTTATTAAATTCTGGTATTTGTAAATTCTTTCTCATCTCGAAGATTTTTTACGGGAAGATGAGATATATATTAGTGATTAAGTAAAGAGGTAAACTAAATTTTATTTACAGATATCGGATAGGAAATGGAAAAGATGTTACCATATCCACTTCATATCTATATATAAAAAATTCATATATGAATATCAGATTCTAAAAATTTCTTTCATATTTTCTCCATTGAAATCGGATATCAAATTCAAAAGTAATTATCATCCCTAGCGACATATTTCAAAAAAAAATTAAACTCGAAAAAAAAAAATTATTGATTGTTTGGGTCTTATTTTTTATTTAACGATGGAGAGAAAAATTGTATGAATCAGATCGATTATTTTTTATATTAATTGATTTTATGAATGTGATATCAGGATTATTAAAAATAAATAAATTAATATGCATTAGGTTAACGGAGCCAAACGCAAAGATCGCTTTGGCCGCACCACGGAATCCGCATCAAATGGTGGGACATGAGAAGAGAGAAAGAAAGAGAAGAGGATAAGGGTTTGCGTGGAGTCTGAAGCCAAGGGCTTTCAACGATCGATTGCCAGAGTCGATGAACACGTGGGTTTCCCGGCGGCGATCGTGCGGTGGTTGGTGGTTCTGAGGGCGGAAGCTAGATGCTACTTTGCCGATCCGTCTCTGGTTGGGCCGTCCTCCTCTCCGCCTCCATGGGGTACGTGTAAAGTTTGTAGCGTACAACTCCCATTGCACTGGACTTTTTTCCATTCAATCTCGCGAGGTCTGATGGTGGCAGATTAAGCACGATGTTAATTGTTTTGTTTTTAAATAAGCGAGAGTTGATACACGTAGCTATTGATTTGTTGGTCTTTGTCTTTCACTTTGTATATTCATCCGCAAGAATTGATTTTTGTGAAAAGGAGGATCACTATCACAGGAATGCTTTTCAAGGGGGAAAATTACTAACTTCCTGATGATGATTTGAGCAGCTAGATTGTCATACTGATGCTAAGCAAAGTAGCAAGAGAAGTCAACCATTTTAGAAAAGGGAAAAGGGAAAGTTGATGCGTTTATACTTCAATTCTAGTGTTTAAAAATGATTTTTATAGGGGAGGGGAGGGAAGATAGAAGTAATCTAGCATCATTTATTGGCGGGACTTAGAAACTTGTTATTTGAAAAATAACAAGTCAAAAAAGGGGAAAGTAGAATTTCACATTCTACTACTCCATTCCACTGGTCTAACTATGAAACTATAACTCTTCTCGGAATATATCTGTACCATCCTAACCATTTTTTCTTATTTGATCATCAATTTGATCTAATCTTCTTCTAGTATGTAGTATTGTTATTAATCTTTTCTAGCAACTTTGGTATTAATCTTTTCTAGCAACTTTGGACTCTATCTTACCATTTTCATCTCTATTTCAATTTGCATTTCCCCATGTTGTTTCCTAACTATCAATAGTTTAATAAGCTTTTTCTTTAGCTGAAGTGGCACACAACTAAATAAGACTCCAAAGGCTTCTCTCCTATTCAACCACCCCTATTTATCCTGCTAATGATTAATTTGTTGATTCATATTATTAAATCTAATATATCTAAAACTCTTTGTTGCAGGAAAATATATTAATCTACCTTGGTTATTTTCTTAGTTAAGGAAACTCTATTTAACATAATTAAATGTAACGCAAATGATCTAATTAAGGATGAAGTCATACATGAAGTTACAAGAGCAGGATAAAATTCACATCGCAGACCTCGTATTCTTGTTCTTGTTGTATGTTATTTTTTATGCAGTCTAGTACGTTACAAGACAATATTATATGATACTAAAACCAGTCCATGTGGGACTGTTACTATAGCAATGGCTTTAACACACTGCAAGAAGTTTCATCAGACCTCACATGGTTGTTGTTATCATACTTGGTTTAGTCATGTATAACTAAATTTAGTCCATATGGGACTGTTACTCTAGCAATGGCTTTAACCCAGTGTAAGAAGCTGTATCATTGTATGGGTGTCTTGGAGGTTCTCAGTCACTTAGCTAATTGTGGTCTTGTGATTCTGGCAGCAATTCATGACCCTGTAAATACAGTCATTGGTGTATTTGATTCAAAGGAATAGCTATTATATATCCTGTGGATTGCCATGGAATAAATATTTCTAGCTTTGGTTATAAGAATTCACTCAAAATATCAATTATAATGGAATTGTATTCAATATTAATAAAAAATAGTTATTCCTTGTTCTATTCCAGTAGTTGCTACTCATCTATTCTAATTCTCCAAAGAAAACACCTTCTTACTATTTTTAATCGTCCAAAAAAATTTATGATGAATGAGCAAAGTGAACACCCACCAAACAGGCTGAACGAGCTATATGGGTTATGGAGCTGATCACCCCTGCTGGGCCAATTGGGTCGCTAGCTTGGTAGGTCAGGCCCTAGTTGAGCCGTTCTCCTCGGTTGATTTAGATGGGCTGGTTTTCTCAGTTGGCCAGTCGGCTTCGTCACACTGGATGAGTCTGTCAGACCTAGCAGACTGATCAGGTTGAATGGACTGACTAGACAAATAATTTAAAGTAAGGATATTTATCATTGTGAAAAGTATTTCTTGTTTATTCTTTATAAATTTTCCACAAACCAAACATAAAAAAAAATGTTATTTCAATATTTATTCTATTCCATGAATTGAACTAAGGAATATTTTTACTCTCTATCTTTTATCTATTCCATTATCTAAGAAAAGCTATTCTATTCCTTGCCTTCTTTCTTCTGTGAGTGCACCATCATAGTTTTGAAGGTAGATTCTGGTCAGGAAATTTATTCCAAATATCCATTGTCTGGTCTGTGGAAGTAATCATATTGATGCCGCTCTATTTCCTAATGTGAAGTTTACTTTTTTTATATATTGTTACTGTTTTCCTTTTTTCTTCATAATGGAGCTTGTATATTTTTATTAACTTATTCTAGTATATGATACTTCCAACAAGTTATATCTGTTTTGTTGCAGTGCAGAGGTTGTCTTGAATGTTGTACCAAGCCTGCTCCAACTATTACTGTGGATGAGCCTTCTAGGGGTTTGAAAATCCAAGGTCAAACGATGAAGAAATCTAGTGTGACTGAGGAAATTTTGAGTACAAGCACACATGATATGGAAAACAGCAGAGTTCAATCACAAAGGAGCATGTCGTCAATTAGTACCTTAGCACCAACCTCCCTTGATAACCATGGAATGGGAAGCACAAGCAATGCTCTGGAATTTGTAAATCATGGTTTGTGAAGAAAAAAAACTCATCTAACAGTCCTTTAATTTTCATGGGAAAAAGTAGCAATTATTGATGGTTTATCCTTTCAATTATTTCTGTTTGAAAATATCTGCAACTAGGACTACATAATGGAAGCTCTTTAAAGGAAAGTCTAAAAGTGTCTGATTAGTTAATGTGCTGTCTTTCACTCATATACATACTAGACAATGGCATTGCTATGACTATTAAGATACATTAGCCTTTAAGATATCTATAATTGTAGATCTTACACCAAAAGGCCAAAAAGTGAAGTAGATAATGGTTTCATTAACAACAGAGTTTCACTTGAATGTTGTTGAGATATCCAATACGCATTAAACAGTATGAACATCTCGCAGGTCTTGTTCTATGGAATCAAACAAGACAACAATGGATTGGAGACAAAAAGCCCATGGTCCAACCACGGCGAGTTCAAGAATCTAGGATAAGGTATATTGTCAACTAAATTCCTTACACTGTGAGAGCAAGGATGCTGCATAAAAATCCATGTACACATTTCTATTCTTGTGTCATCTAAACAACCTCTATCGATTCCAACATTATGCCATGTGGAGTGACTCTGTTTGGCTGATCTCCCCATCTTAATGGATATATATATTCTTCAGATCATAATCTACGGCCCAATAAATTTCAAGCATGAAATATGAAGAGGAATTGGCATATCTCTCTATCTTTAACACAAAAATGGAATTGACATAATTCTTACTTTTGTGAATGCAGATGGAATGCAGCATATGATAATTTGCTTGCGAGTAACAAACCATTTCCACGGCCTGTTCCTCTATGGGTAAAAGTTAGATCTGTAACATAATAAGTAGCCAGCATGGTGAAATTAGTTCCAGTGTTAGATTTTTTTTTTATTTTTGTTCACTGTTTCTTTTGATGACAGGAAATGATACATTTTCTCGCAGACGTGTGGGAGCAGGAGGGTTTGTATGACTAATAAACCATAACAAGGTTTGCTCTCGAACCTATTCAAAATGTGATGGTTGACTATTGTTCATCTGATCTTATCAGTGTAAAAGTCGTTACCCAGAGAAGAAGGGTGTACGCTATCGGAATTCTTAATAGTGACGTTGTGAGGTCAGATGTTTATGAGCACTACGCAGTTGATTCGTATTAAGTGTTTTTGCAGATGGTACATTCTTTCTCGGTCATTAACATAAATTGTATGTGGGTAAAACTCAAACCTTAGTGGTCAAAATTTGGGTTCGTAAATAAATTCATAATGTTGGAAGCTAATTTGATTATAATTTCTTGCATTTAATTAATGAATCGAAAGGCAAGTTTGGATCATGCCTTTGGAGTATTTTGAGGGATAAAAGAGCTTTGTCTACATTGACATGATGTCGTTGGAACGTTCGACATAATTTCGTCGTTTGGTGCGTTTATTTAAAAATAGTTGAGTTCTAACCGGAGCCAGAGACTGAAACCTGACCACAATTATGTAGTACTAAAAATTGGACGGGTCCGAACAGAAATGCTGATTAAAGGGGTTGATTGGTTTAAATTATTTATCAAAGCCTAGTTTAGTTACATTATTATTACAATAATCATAATTTTACTAGTGAAATTTATATTTATACTAATACAAATTTAGTTATTAAGATCTGAAGATTAAAATTGAAGTGAAAAAAATTAAAATAATTTTTTAGCCTAACAACAAATGACAAAGTTTTCTAATATCATATAATTTTTAATTATCCTAAACTTGTCACAATAATATTTAGCATATCAGTCAAAAAAAAAAAAAAGGATGGCTATTGCTAACAAAATAAAACTCTAAGATCATACATAAGAAGTCGACGATTGAAGAACTAAGATTTTTAAATTTATTATTTACGTTGTATTAAATTAAAGTTATAAGATCTATTTGCTCATCTAATATTTGAATAGATAAGTAAGAATTTTATGAACTTATAAAATCCAGCAATTCTGTCCAAGATCAAGTGAGAAAAAAAACTGATTCATTCGATATGTACCTGGGTCAATTGAGATCAATAGTCGGATTTTTATAAATAGACGATATATGATTCAAAGAACAATGACCTGGGGACAGAATCTGTAGTAATTATAAAACATGTAACAGTGAAATCGACGGAAGATTCAAAAACTCAAACCCAATGGGGTTACAATATTTAAAGCCAATTGGTAGATTGTAAATCGATGCAATTGAAACAACTAGGAATGACAATTGAGTAGTTCGACACCCTAGCCAGGTTTTTCAAACAAGCAAGAATCTCATATGGCACAATTAAACTAACCAATGAACCAAATCGGTGTCCATGATAAGACCATTGCAACAAAAGGATCATTCAGCAATACTACTACTCACACAAAACTCTATAACAGACAAACGACTAAGAAATTAGTAGAACAATCTAATCTTTGCACTGGAACATTAGTTGTGGTATCAACATTTATTCTTTCATGCTCTTTCTCAATCAATGTCGTAGTGACAAACACAAGTCTAGTCTCCACTTATTCAGCTAGTCTATTGGAAATTAAGATGGCTGATTGACTCCAGACGGAGTCGAGATGCTGCTGAAAATGTGAAAGCCCAAGAATTTAAGTCAAAACAGTTTCAT
This sequence comes from Boesenbergia rotunda, assembly GCA_024364735.1. Taxonomy (NCBI): domain Eukaryota; kingdom Viridiplantae; phylum Streptophyta; class Magnoliopsida; order Zingiberales; family Zingiberaceae; genus Boesenbergia; species Boesenbergia rotunda. Next base: position 717,955 of record JAGFNQ010000071.1, on the reverse strand, counting down.
GTCTAATAATACAATTATTGATGTTAAATAAGTTCTGAAATGCGCCTTGGACCATGCTCTCTAAGAAAGATGCTACTTGCACTGCAATGTAACAAGATACCAATAATAAGTAGCAATTATTAAAAAATGCAATAAAGTGGTACACATATCAGCTTAAATAACAAGATTGATGGAAAAGGTATAAACATGGATAAGACCTAATTGATGTAGAAGTTCATTTTTTTTTAAATTGCTACCATTATAGGACCTTTAACATACTTCCTAGAGCTGGTACCACAAATTGAGGAATAAGAAACATTATAGCATTCATCTAACAAATGGAATAGAGGTGATGAACAAGACTCTTAATGAATATGCACTGTAGAAATTGATGAGAAAGTTTAAAGTGATATGAAATAGATAAAGAGGGGCAGAATTATCTTTAAGACAACATCAAGTTTTTCAGCAAATAAATCAATGGTCAACCGATCACACTGCAATCCGATGAACATTATTGGCCACCAGTTTCAATTTCAAGTTACTTGGAAAATTTGATGTTGAGAATTCTATGGTGAGTCAAAGAGTTCTTGGTATTGAAAAATCAAGATGCCAGGAAATCTAAAGGAACAAATAATGGGATGACTGAATCCTTGGTTCTCATTAACAACACCCTAAATGCAGAACTATTATGCTGGAGCTACTTGAAGAACTAAAGTTATAGCAGTGTGGATACTAATTAAAGGTCACAATTAGCAACTGCTACCAACAAGAGCAATAAATTCACTGAAAGCTAGGGTTCTGAATGTATTTCTTCATATGTCAAGCAGTTGAAAGCATGGAGTTCATCAGATGAGAGATAAACCCGTTCGGAATCATCACCCACAACTCTCTCCCTTGCTTTAGTGGCCTAGTGCATTAAAAAACATACATGGCAATGGCTTCATTTTGTCCCTATTGTTTTTATGTTCTTTGCTTTTCTACGATAGTACATAACTTTTGGCAACAGAAAATTCATTTCTAGGCTGCAAAATACTTCAGGTAATCACATTGGCATTAATGCCTTGGAATGAGCTAGATAAGTCGTTATACATGCATGTTTAGTTCTTTGATTTTGTTACAGCAGGAATTATCAGGTTAGAGCTGTGGATTAACAAGGATGGATTGGGGATCTGTCTGTGGAGGTTATTCTTATTGACTGTATGGGAATATAAATATGTTTGTGTGCGTGAGAGAGAGAGAGAGAGAAATAGCTGTTTATGCATATGCAGAGCATCACTGCATCACATGTCACATATCTTATATGTTGGAATTATAGAGTTGGATTAGATACACTGCCAAGTTGGAGATTATGCAAGCAGCATTGTGCATACCCGCTACATGTTCTTTTAATCTTCAATTGGCTCACATCTAGAACAAGCCAGATTAAAGTCTAGCAAAATCAACTATCAAGGACTCAATCACAAGCTTGTAAAACCTTACTTCAAACCTCCCATTGGTTGCCACCATATGACAATTAATTGCCCTACTATCAGGGGAAGATTTTTGTGGTTCTGTGCACAGAAGTCTAGTCAGGATAAACAATGTTGTTTGCTTCTTTTATATTTCATAAGGTTAAGAGTTTTTGGGATAAAGATCTTCATAGGCAACAAGAAAAAGCATGTGGCATGCATGCATTTATTATTATAATAAGAAAAGAAGATTATACGAATGTTCATGGATCAAGAAGAGAATCAAAGACTGTCAAATCATGCAGTGGAATGGCAAGCCCCTTCTGGCCATGCAACAATGCCTTACCATAGCCCTCACAAGTGTGGTGCAATGATAAAACACTAGGAGGAACAGAGAAGAGAATCAGAGTTCGAATCCTAATAAAGATGAATATTCTAGAGGTCAACCTCCGAGTGTTCATAAGTTGTGCTCCAGATTTACTTGGTAGGCGAACAGGGGGAAGGCCGTTTACCTTCAAGATTAGTCCGGTGAAGCCTACACGCACACCTAGATTAGCAAAAACAAAAAAACAAAAACAAAAGCAATGCCTCACCGTAGGTTCAAGTTCCATAGCTCCATGAGAGTGAATGACAAATTATGCCTACTAGATATAGAGCTTTAAACTGCAATGCTACTTGCATATCTCTATGCCAATTGTTCCAAAGCATTTACTTATCATTTGTTCCTTTGTATTTTTGCAAAATTTTCTTTTTCCATATGAGAAACTTTGCATGGAATGAACTTGCATGAGATCTATTATATGTGGCCATCTTCAATATCCTGGACCAAGCAATCTGTGCAACCAAATATACACTATGTGCAGCATGAAGAATGCAAAAATGGGGGAAATGGGGATCGGATTCATGCATAATTAGTATCGTATTTATTTAGTACTTCCTAGTGAATTAAAATGAATAAAAGGATAGCAATAATTACCATGTTCTTCAGAAACCTTTTCGCATTCGCCCATAATTAGTTTCAGATTTATTTAGTACTTCCAAGAAGATTGAAACATGCAAAGCAGCAATTTGTATCTTCTTCCTACAAAGGCTACTCCTGAATTACTTAAAACAGTTATTTTTCTCCTTAGCACAAACATTACAAACTATGTTCCTCTTAAATCCAATCTTAAACACATTTCTTATAGCTAATTTACAAAATCTCAATTATTATGTCGCTCAAAGCCAAATCAGAACCAAGATTAAAAAATCAAATAAAAAATAACACTTCAGATAAGTAACATGTCACAAGGATGATAATAATCAGCTGCGTCCAAGATAAAGCAGCGCACAAAGACAGAAACTGTACCTGACTCATGAAGCTAAAGCTTGGCCATGCTTACAAAATCCAAATATCATTGGAAAAGGACCTCTTCAGACCTCAGATAATCTTTACTTCATGTGTAGAAAAATACAATTATACAACGGAAACAATCAATGCACCTACTCTAACTGTAATCTTCTCTTCGTTATCATAATACTTATAGTCAGCCATGTCAATTATGGTGGATATGGAAAAAAAATCAGAATACCTCCTTAATCAAGGGAGAAAGACTTTTTCATTGATTCGTAAACTAGATAAGTAATACTAGCAGATGGCACTACTTTGAGCAGGTTCGGGAATAGCCCCTTGTAGAACCCTGAAAATCCTTCATTCCTAAAGGTTTTCCAGAACACATCAGACATCCCACTATAAGTAGAGGAGTTGGTGCGCTGGGCCTGCATTCTGAAAATAAAATCAATGAGTCCGCTGCAGAAGACAACACCAAAATGTTAGAAATACAATCTAAAGCAATTTAATGATTAACTACCTCGTTCTAATGACCTGCAACGGGTAAACACATGTTGCTCCTAGAGCACCAGAGATAGTCCCACAACCCAGTTGCACAAGAGGACCCGGTTCTACATGTTAGTTGAGACTATCAAGTCAGACTACATACAAAATCAATCGTACAGCATGAAAATGTGAAAATTTTAAAACTTACCGCTATTGTTGAGAATATATGTTCTAGACATATCCTTTAGGGTCTCATATGCAGTAAGATCTATGCCTGCATAAGGAATAATTCCAAGAAGGGATGGTACAACCCCTCTATAAAAAGCTCGAGGCCCTTCATGGGCCCAAATGTCTTTTGTCAAATTAACTAGACTAGGAACTCTACCACCTTCACATGCATAAGTCTGTAGCCGAGTTTTCACAAGATCCAGGGGATAGATAGCAGTTTGTGCCACTGCACCTGCTAGACCACCAGCAATCAAACGGCCAGAAGCACCAATATTACTCTTATCAGTGCCTTTGGCCTTAACTATATAGTCTTTCAGCAATTCAAATGTGAAAAATCTTATTGCACTCTCAGGTGCAACCTTTATCACATTTAAACCATTACCCCTAAAAAACCCCAAGAACCCACCCTCTCTCCATATCTTCTTTGCTGCTGGAAAAATCCGTGCTTGAGTTGTCTGTACTTGCAAAATCACTTTAAGCCTGTCAAGAGGAGCAGTCGCAGTTCGAGAAGCTGCACCAGCTACCCCACCTGCAATGAGGTATTTGGATGCATTTGAATGTTTACTTATCCCTTCTGGGATAACAGCTTGTTCACCAATATCAACGTGACAAACTTTTTCCCAGTACTGATAGATGTTCTCCATAGTTATTTCATGAGGGCAAAGTAGAAGAAAATCTCTCCATTCCTCAAAAGTTATAATCCCGTTGTTATCCTTATCCACATGATCCACAAAACTAGCAAGCTCTTCATCATCAATTTCAATTCCTGCAAGGCAGACAATAGCAGTTCTTATGATAAAATCTTTAGTAGAAGATGGTGAAGATATTAGTGAAGCAAACTATAAGGTCCTTTGGAAACATGCTTTGAGATCCTATAAAGTTCTGACATTCAACTGCTAAAACATGCAGATCTTCTATAATTCACTTGTAATTACAATAATCCTGACCAAATGATGAAGAACCTGAAGCTAGCGCTTCAGGGACCCAGCAATTCAGTATGCAAAGTTTTCAAGCACCTGGTAATTATGAATGTGTCTAATGGCAGTAATTCAAAGTTTAGACATGAAGTGGAGACAATGCAGTTGTTAATTCAACCAATAAACAGAGAGGATCATGTGTGTTTCCAACAAACAAAGATATTTGGTGCATAAACTTTCCATATAAAGCTGGGTCTTCTACGTATTTTTACTAGACAACTAAACTTTCCATATAGTCTTGTCAACTAGACAATTGTTTTATATTTGACCCACTCTTGGAAGGTAATAAGCTTTATGAAAATGTCTCTTCAACCAGTTAATAAGTTCTTTAAATCTTTCCTCATTAGTTACAGAAATTTTGGCATGAATGGGAGCATCCTACAAATTAGAAGATTAAAGTCAATTTGAATATAGAAACTCGAATACCACCAGGACAACAGATATTTCACCAGAAAGGCTTTAGATGATGCTCATCTAAGCATCAGGGGGCTTTTACATCTAAGAGCCATTAAGGAAGATGGTGATAACCAAACCCAAGATCCTGGACACAAATCTATATTTTGCAGAGAGGTAAGTTGTTCTTGCATCTTTTAGCAGTGCAACATGACATGCATGGCTCTTATCATGTAAAGTTATTTTAAAAAAAAATTGTCCCTGTAAACTGTTCAATAGTTTCTAAAGTGAAATTGTTGGACAGCATGTATTAAATAATAAAAACGATGACAAAAAACGGAAGGAATTGAAGTGGCATTGCCTCTTTGAAATTTCATACCTAAATAATTATACAAAATGCACCTAGGGAAGCAAGGATAATGACCATCGAACATAATTATAAAACTGTATGATAATTATCACATTCAGGATCCTAGTACCCACTGTGTCTCTATAGATGTTAGGGATGAAGTTAACATAGTTCCAGAAAATTATTGGAACATCGGACCAATATTTGTCAATGGTTCCTATCTACAACGTTATATTGTATATTGTTACATAAGATGCAGATGCGAGTGTTCCATATTGAATGGATTTTACCTGCCTTGACGAGTGCATCCCATAGTTCCTCGGGCAAGATGCAACCGTTGTGCTCGACATCGATGGCCTGAAAGATGCGGTAGAGCTCGAGCTCCTTGTCGTCCATGTACCTGCGGAATTCCTGGTACTCCACGCGCCCGTCGCGATCGGAGTCACAAACCTTTAGGAGATCCCTGGCGTACTTGTACTCAGCAGGGATGTTGAGGGCCGACAGACCAGCCTCGATCTGGGCGTAATCGAGGTAGCCAAGCCCAGCCTTGTCGAAGAAGCTGAAGAGGCTCCGGATCCGGGTCTCCCGCTCCTCCTTGGTCTCTCGCAGCGCGAGCAGGACGTGGTCCATGGACACTGGTCCGGGCTCCTTCACCGGGTTGCAACCGCCAGGATTCCTCTTCTGCTGCTTCTCGTCGGTCTTCCTCGTCGGCGGTTCCATCTTGGCGGGTAGGTCGATCCGTTGCTCCACTGCCTTGGCCGCGCCGGGCATCTTCCGCCGCGGCGATGCCTCACAGTACCGATCAACAGGGGAGAAATTGCATCCTCTAATTCAATAAAATTCGACCAAACCACGAATTGCAATTCCGAATCCCAACCGGAGGAGGAAGAAGAATGTCGATGAATCGAAGGCAGAAGGGGAGGAGGGGTTCGCTGTCTACGAGATGCCTCTCTCTATCTCTCTCTCCCACTCTCGAATTACTGCTACTATTTATATTTATTATATGTACAAAAATAGCAAATTTCCAAATTTTAGTTTTTAAATCGAAATGGCATACTATATATTAAAATAATAATAATAAATTAGATAATATTGTATTTGGAAATTCAGAAAAAAATTTAATCATTAGATAAATTAGGAACATGAATAATTCAAAAGTACGATATCTTATAATTGTGAGACTTATTTAAAAAAAAAACCTTATAAATATATCATAATTATGAATTAAATATAAATATCTTAATGACAACTTCACATTCTTCTGTTGTATATAGCCCCGAGGACACATCCTAAATATTAAATATCACGGGATCCTAATTTCACTCAGAAATTTTATTTTTCCGTTTTCCTAGTTTACTAAGAAATGTTAATTTCACTTGAAAGTAAGAAAAATATTTTTTAGGAAAAAGCCTTCCTCATTTACTTTATTTAATTTTAAGAGGCCATTAACATAATTTTGGTGTCAAAATTTTTGGACGGAAAATAATAGATAGAGAAAATGACACATGTATCTTTTTTTATTCACAAAATTGTATCATATATAAAAAAATAATGCATATATCCTTTTCAACTTAAAAAATTACAATATATATCAAAAAAAATTGACAAATGTATCTTTTTTTCAAAATTACGTCACAAATATCAACTTTTCTCAATCAAGGTATATACACTTTCCATTCTTTTTTCACGCACCTAAATTTATTTCATTATTCATCGTCTACCCCTAAACGGAGCTTAAATGAAATAGGTTTTATTCGGATTGACAAACCGAACCAATGATGTCATAGCAGAAGACAACAATTAGCAACTTTTTTTTAATTTCTTCGGTCGGATTGAATTTTTGTTCAAATCTCAAAAAAGAAAAAAAATGAGTAAAATTATTTCCCATATTTTTAAGCATGAAGAGATTTATTGGATTGATTCCAACGCAATGTGTGGGTGCGATTCCTACCCAAAAAAAAAAAAAATGGTATTCTTTAATTACCCCTTCAATTATTAATAATTAAATCGTCAACAAGAATGGCCAACTTTATCTTCACGATTTTATGGCCAACAAGAATCGCAATACGTGAATGCTCAAGTGCTCATAACTAAAATAGAATTAGATTATATAAATGCCTAAGGTATACTTGATAGTCGAATTCATCAACTATATAGTTAATTGGCAAACGACAAAATTATTTTGCTCGATATCAAATACTTTTGAGAGGTGGTCAACTAATAATTGAATAAAATTATTATGATCTTTTCATAGTTTTTTAAATGCTATTGATTTACTCTCTATTTATATGAAAATTTCTGCTAATAAAGAAGAAATGTGAATCACTAAAACTTATTAATTAGAATAAAATTAAGATAAAATTATCGGATTCATTTCAACAATGATTTAGAAAATAAAACATGCATTTACGTTAATGCTAATAGGTGGGTGTTATAACACCCAATTAATATTTATAAATTATATGAGTGGGTACACATTAATATTAATAATGCTCCTTTGAAGGCATATTTCATTTTTAAAAAAAAATTAACAGCGAGAAAAACGGTCTTAATGATCAAATTTTATTAAAAAAATCTAAAAATGATAAATTCCCAGCTATATATAACGATCATTTAAATAATTTTTCAAAAATTACTCCATTAATACTCATCTATTTATATCAATTATTCATTCACCCAATATATTTTGATCTCAAATTTATTTTTAATTGTTATTTTTCCGAAATGGATAACAATAGAGGATTTTTTTTAAAAATTCATGAATTCTCAAAATAGGCTGGAAGAATATGCTTCTTTACAAAAATTCAATCAAATTATCAATATTCTTAATTTGCTTCTTCTGCCCAAATTCTAAATTTCTCATTTGTTCCACGATATAATCAAAATTTTCAACATTTTGGAAATTCTTTGAATCATCCGAGTTACTCCGTCCAAGTTCCATATCAAACACTTACATCCAGATATTGGCAAAATATGAATACTTCATATTTCACGCCGTCTTTTTTTTTTATTTTCTAATCCACATGCAACCGTATTGCTCTCTACATCTCCGATGGGAAAAGAACCGACAACATGGACTTTTTTCGGAGACAATTCTACTAGAGTGAATCCATAATTGACCTGTAAATTTGAAAAAAAAAACATATTCAATCATTAATGGTAGGAGAAAGTGATTAACCTAGAAAAAAATTGAAGACGAGGTCTTACGAGATCTATTATCACTATTAGCAATGACTCAATCATTGACAATCATCAAAAATAGATGCTTTCTAGGGATGTATTGTAAGTTACTACAATGAGAATCATTTTGTAGGTTTACTGAGTAGAAGTGCAAGTGTGATATAATTGCATTGACATAATACAATCTAAAAAAGATATATCGCTTCAACGCAAATTACAATAATATTTACAGTGTGTATCGAAATTGTTACAATGATGAGATATATTGTGGCTCGTAAGACTGAACTGACAGGAGGGCTGAGGGAGGCTTCAGCCTCACCCAACCTAGCCACCACCCATTTGTACTGTAGGGGGATGCTTTTGTAGCCCCCCACAAATGCCAGCAGCGCCCGTGCCTAGCTCACAACAGAATGAGTTGCCATTTTTAACAACAAGGAAGGTTGTCAAGAAGAAGGTTGAGTTGCGTCAACGACGCAACACAAGCACTCAACCTTTTTTTTTAGGAAAATAGGGTCATTTTGATAAAAAAGTGTTTTTTACTTAAACAAAATTAAAAAAAATTCCTTTAGTGAAATGACATCGTTCCATTAAAATTTTTTTAAAAAAAATAATCAAAAGCCAACCAAAACAGGCTAAGTGAGTAAAATTTTAATTATTAAATATATTTATTTAGTCATAAAAAATTATCTATGTAATTCAGCCCTTGGCGGCTTGCATATGAAAAATATCGCAAGAAAAAACTTCCGGGACTCAAACCGAGGATTTCATTATTATCTCCAAAAAAATTCTGAACTATGTGACAATAAATATTTCATCAAGTTCGTGCCAACATAAGTTAAGCATACTTGAACACAACATAATAACAATCATTAAATTAGTATTTTATATATTTCAAAATGTTTAACTTATATGTTGTTAATTAATCTATGCAAGTGTAATTTTTTTTCTATGTTTTACTCCATTTAAAATTTATAAACAACACTAGTAAAAGAAGGATAAAATTTTTTTAAGTAATAAATATATTTTAAAACAATATTATTATGGAATTACAAGTAAAAATTTAAAATGTAAATATTTATTTAATATAAAATAAAAATAATTATGAATGTGAATGTGTGTTGATGAGTTTTATACTTTTACGGATGCAATGATGGTAAAATTATAGAGATGTTTTAAAAAAAAATCAATTAAAGTGTTAAGGTAAAATAAATTGTTGTCAATTCCAAATTCACTAAACCTTCGCGGCAATTGCTCATGCGACGCTTTTCTTTATCTCCAAATCTTAGTGCTGCACCTCTTCTTCCCTCGTCTCTCTCTCATCGCCGCCACCTGCTCGACGATATCTCGCACCTAAATTCCGCTCCGACATGCCCCGACAAAGTCACCGCCGGACTATTCAGCCCCATCCAAGCCATCAAGGACCGACTCCGGTCGGAGGCCTCCCTCGACCCCGGCGCGGTCGCCGCCTCACTGAAGCACTGCCGAGGCCGGGAGGGCCTCCAGCTTCACGGCCTCGTTATTTCCTCCGGCCTCGACGCCCACACCATCGTCTCCAACTCCCTAATGAACGCGTACTCTAAGTCCGGTGTCCCCGACCTCGCGCGCAAGGTGTTCGACGGAATGCCCCGTCCCGATGTCGTCTCCTGGAACACTTACCTCTCCGGCATAGCTTCCAGCACCGAAGCCCTCGACTTCTTTGCGCTCATGCGTCGTACAGGCGTGCCTCCCGATGGTGTCACCTTCACCGTGGCCCTCGCTGCATCGGCGAACCTGCTGGATCCCGAACCTGCCCGTCAGCTGCACTCCCTGTCCTTAAATCTGGCTTCGGTTCCGACCTCATCGTCAGGAATGCAGTCATCACTTCGTATGCCAGGGCAGGCCATTCCGTGGAAGCCCACATGGTGTTCGACGAAATGCCATTAAGAGATTCGGTCACCTGGAATTCGCTGCTTTGTGGCCTCACTCAAGACGGCAGAGGCGGAGCTGAAGCCATTGAGTTGTTCCTAGAAATGGTGAGGGAGGAAGGCGTTCGCCCTGATCGTATCTCACTTGCCACTGTGATCTCTGCGTGTAGCCAAGAGGGAAAAATTGGCTTCGGATGTCAAGTCCATGGTTTTGCAACTAAGGTTGGCGTCGAGACCCATGTATCAGTCTCCAATCTGCTCATGTCAATGTACTACAAGCATGGGGATGTTAGCTCTGCAAAGAAGGTGTTCGATAATATGATGCAAAGGGATGCCATTTCATGGACGACCATGATCTCTATTGATCCAGACAATGCAATTCATCTCTTTAATGCTATGAGGCATCAAGACGTGCAACCAAATGATGTTACTTTTGTTACGCTAATTTTTGCTGTTAACGATCAATTGTTGAGAGAAGGGCAAATGATTCATGGAGTCGGCTTTAAGCTTGGAATTGCTGAGGAGTTGAATGTTTCCAACAGTCTCATAACTATGTACGCCAAGCTGAAGTTGATGGCCGATGCAAGGAAGGTGTTTGACGCAATACATTGTAAGGCGATTGTGTCTTGGAATGCTTTAGTTTCTGGATATGCTCAAAATGGGCAATTGGAAGATGCTCTGGCGGTGTTTTCCTCCTTGATCTTACATTGCATGCCAAATCAGTACACATTCGGGAGCATCTTGAGTGCAATAACTACAACTGAAATAGTTTCCTTGGCTTATGGCCAGAGTTTCCATGCCCACATTCTCAAGCTGGGTCTTAACGCAAATGCCTATGTTTCTGTTGCTCTCATCGACTTGTATGCCAAGCGTGGAAGCATTGATGAGTCTAGGAGAGCTTTCGAAGAGGCTCCTCTCAACAGTCTTATAACTTGGACAGCGATCATCTCTGCACACTCAAAACATGGAAACTATGAAGCGGTGATGAGCCTCTTTGAAAGCCTGAAGCGAACTGGCATTCATCCTGATCACATCACATTCCTTGCAGTCCTTGTTGCATGTTGCTGCAAAGGGAAGGTTGATATGGGCCGCAAGGTGTTCGACTCGATGGTGGATGAATTTGAGATTGAACCATGGCAAGAGCACTATGCTTGCATGGTGGACATGTTGGGGAAGGCCGGGAGGCTAGAAGAAGCAGAAGAGTTCCTGCAACTAGCACCGATGCCGCTTGGGATATCAGCATTACAGAGCCTGTTAGGGGCATGCCGTGTGCACAGAAATGCTGAGATGGGGAGCAGGATGGCGGAGGCACTGATGAAAGTTGAACCGACCGAATCAGGTGCCTATGTGCTGATGTCAAACATTTACGCAGAAAAGGGAGAGTGGGACAATGTAGCTAAGTTAAGAAGGGGAATGAGGCAGAGAGGAGTGAGGAAAGAAATTGGATTCAGCTGGGTGGATGTTGGCTCTGGAGAATCCCTCCACATGCATAGATTTTCCTCTGGCGATAAGACTCATCCTCTTGCTGAAGAAATACACTCAATGGCTGAGAGTTTGGGCGTGGAGATTAGTTATAAAAAAGAGGATTCAGACATGGGCTTCTATTTATCAGCCGCAAACTGAGTGAATGAGTGTCGACGAAAGATGAAATTTTGGACCTTGACCTCCATTTCTGAGTTGCCAAATTAGGCGCAGAGTTTGAGATATTGAAAACCCTAGCAAATGTTAGTCCTGGGCAGGGTTCAGTAGTGCAGCTAATGATGCTAACAAGAAAAGATTACACTGTATTTCAGACTGATTTTAGTAAACGCATTAATTCATTTCTTTACAACACACCAAAATAGAACATGACAAGGAAGACTAAAAAGATCTGCAAGAATGAAATTCAACGTCCAAAAGCTTGATGACAGGTTTACAGGTGATGATTAAGGTAATAATCATCAACCAAAGGTGTTCCGTAATAAGCAATCAAAAGGTTATACTACCGAAGTAAAACCAAAAGATCATCAACTCAGTAAACTAATGCCTTGCAATGAACCACATGTATTAGTACTATCACCTAAGTCAAAGGAATTTGTTCAACATTCAATCCCATCCGGTTGGAATGATTTGAAAATTACCAAGATCAGCTTGAGGCAATTCATAATTGACACCGATAATACTGTCATCTTTGTCTGCATTAGCACCATAACTTTGCAACTCTAAAGCAACACCACCAGCAGGATGTGCACTGTAACTTTGAGATTCATAATTCTCTCCAGCTGCGTCACTACCGCCCAAAGTATCACCATATCTTCGATCATCATATGAATTATCAGCTGGATTATTACTGTAACTTTGATAATCATAATTGTCACGACTCAAATTCTTATCTCCATATGGTGTAGAATGCTGACTTCCACTGTTGAACCCGTACGATAGTCTATGCTGCCAAACCTTGAAACACCTGTTCGAAGGAATCCCTTGCCAGAATATGCTGACGCCATATTGGCATAGTTGCGGAGCCAATCTGGTACCTCTTGCTTGGTTTCATCCATGCATTCAGCCAGTGCATTTGCCAATGGCTGGTTTGCATCGCTGAAGAATGCAGTAGCCAACCCAGCCTTCCCAGCACGCCCAGTCCTCCCAATTCGATGGACATAAGAATCAATGACCTTGGGTAAATCATAGTTTATTACATGTGAAACATGAGGAACATCAAGTCCTCGTGCTGCAACATCAGTTGCCACCATGATTGGCGTTCTACCACTTCTGAACGCTCCCAAAGATCTCTCTCTTTCCTTGTACATATCAAAATACAAATATGACAGCTTGGTAAGTATGGAGTTAGTCCTAGGTTAAGAGGAAAACAGAAGAAAAAACAAGGATATGAAGTACAAGGATAAATTTGAATTCGTAACAAAATTTTATAATGTCCATTACATATTTAACAGATTAATATATAATTACATCCATTAAATAAGGATAATTTAGAAATAAACAAAGTTTTAGAGGGCCACATTTCCAATAAAAACCCATTTGATAAAAAATAATCATGTGATTAGAAGTACAATGTTAAATTTGAATTCATAAAACATAATTTTCAATTTCAATTTCAATAAAGTATTTCGCAGGGGAAAAAAAGTTGTTGAATTTAATAAGGGAAATTAAGAAAAGAAAGATCAAGAGCACCATTTATTAAATGTCAATAAGTGACATTTTGATTAAAAAAAATATTCATGTCAATAAAAGTACAAGGTTAAATTTAAATTCATAAAACATATTTTTATAATTTTCATAAAGCATTTCAGAGAAATAAATAATAATAATTACTTCAATTTAATAAGCAACAAACTGACAATGCCAAAGCATGAGAATAAAAGAACATGATCCTGGCAACCAAAATCTGGAATTTCACAATAGAAAAGAATATCCAACTTACTAGTTGAGTTTTATCACCATGAATAGATGTTGCATGAAAACCATTTCTAGAAAGCCAGCTCTCCAAGTTATCAGCTGCTCTTTTAGTTTCCACAAATACTAAGGTCAAATCATGCTACGAGAAACAAAGGAAATGTTATAAAAATATGTTTTACACACACACACACACACACAAAGAAAGACTGAAACAGTCTTCATCCAATATATATGCAAAGAAAGACTGCAACAAACTATCTTCATCCAAAATCAGTTAAACAAGTGATAAAGGGAAATGCAAATCGTATGCACAGCAACAATTTACGGTATATGATCACATTGGAGAAAGATTTCTTCAAGGAAATATAAAATCTCTTAAACTATACTTGAAAAAAGCAGATGACTATGCAATATTATTTGTCTTTAAACAAATCAAAGCCAAGACAAATACGACAATTGTTAACAGAACTCAATCAATATACCTTTTCATAACTTCCACGACCTCTTTGTGCACGGAGAAGATTCATTAAGTAATCTCTTTTCTGCATATCAGGTACATATTCAACTCTTTGAGAGATTAAACCTGTGCTAGAACCAACCTTTCCGACAGACAAAAAAATGTAATCTGACAGGAAGTCTGAAGCCAATCGCTGTAGCAACCACAATATAAAACCAATAAGACACGTTCACAACTTAAAATAAAAAAACATGATTTAGTCATTCATGCTTCTCTAGGTGTTTCATCAATGGAAGCCGTTCCATTTTAAGTCACTCATTCTGGCCATGTAGAAGTAAAGTGAATGCTCCATTCCAAGCATCTACTAATACTTTGAAAATGCAGCGCTAGTTTAATACTATGACCTAACATAATATATATGTCGATGGATTACTGAGTGATTCAAATAGAAACCTGAATCTTTTGGGGGAAGGTCGCACTAAAGAGCATTGTTTGTCTTCTACCTGGAGGGGGCATGCCCATCTGCTCCACTATTCTCCTAATCTGTGGCTCAAACCCCATATCCAGCATTCTATCTGCTTCATCAAGTGCTAAATATCTGATCTCTCGAAGAGAAATTCTTCCTCTCTCTAATAGATCCATCAAACGACCAGGTGTTGCGACTAAAATTTCAACACCTCTCTCTAAAGAACGCAGCTGTTAGTGTCACATGAACACCAAAAATAAAAGAGCGATTAAACAGCGCACATTTTCTGTTAAAAGAAAAAAAAAGACAAATTCGTTTTGTGCTGAAGTTTAGTGTTTGCGAGATACAGTTAGATAATAATAAATAAAGATATTTCCAACAATAACCTGTTGAAAAATTGGAGCTCCACCATAGGCAACGACTACTCGGACACCTGTTTGATATGCAAACTTCTTGGCTTCCTCATAAATCTACAGCGTGAAGCAAACAACATGTCCAAGGGGCAAACGTTAGAATATGAAACTAAAGAAAAATAGTTGTTCAAGTGAGACTAAGCCAAGCTTCAGACCTGATTTGCTAACTCCCTGGTTGGGGAAAGAAGAAGTGCATAAGGAAAAGCACTGCTATAATGGGGTGGATAAGTCGGCGGCAGCGGTGGCTGCTTCATTATGCCACAGATGATCGGGAAGCAAAATGCAGCTGTCTTCCCCGACCCCGTCTGCGCACAGGCCATCAGGTCCCTCCCTGCGATCAAGATGGGCATGGCGTGTCGCTGCACCGGAGTAGGCTTCGTGTACCTACACCGCTCGATGTTTCTCTGCAAGACACCGCCCAAATGGATCTCCGCGAAGCTTGCAGCAGAAGGCGGCACATCGACCCCGCTGGCTTCCACGGGAACGTCATCGTAGGCGTCAAAGTTAATCCCCCCGCTACCAGCTGAAGCGTCGGCGATGTCAAAGAGGCTAGGCTCCTCGCGGCGTCCGAAACCACGGCGGTAGGTTCGGCCTCCGGGTTCAGAATTGAAGAAGCCGCGGCACGGTGGGTTGGATTCGGAGGGAAAGGTGGTCGGACCACTAGGGCGATCGTCATGGTTGCGAAGATGATGAGGGCGGTAGGTCGCGCGAGTCGGTCGAGGCCCAGACATAGCCGGTGACAATGGGGAGAAGGTTCAAGTTCTCGGCACCGCCGCTGCTGAACCTTGCGAAAACCGATACTCGTGTTGGAGAACGAGGCGAGCAAAAGGTATCGGCCGGCGATGTGACGGAGGGAGAAGGGGTGGGAGGAGAGAGAGAGGAGAGAGAGAGAGAAGAGGAAGAGCAAGAATAGTAGTGACTGAGTGAAGCAATGGGCAACCAATACGCCAACCGATCGAGGCTTTCCTTAAAAAGAGAGGGATGTCAAACGGCGAGGGAGAGAAGAGGTACTTTACTCGGGCGTTTGCACTGCATGTGCTTCGCGCGTGCCGTCTTGGGAAGGAGACAAACGAAGCGGTACTCGAGTCGACGGAATAAAGGAATGCGATTCGATTAGCAAAATGCAATCTGAGCGAGTGTTCTGATAAAAGTTAACGAGTGCAAGCATTTAATGATCGATCATTAAAAATCTTCCCAGCTGAAAAAAAAACAAAACATAGATAAATAACTGTACAAATATTTAGGTTCTGTTTGATTAGTATATTTTTTTATTTTTTTAAAAATATATTTTTTTAGAAATATTTTGTTTTCTAAAAAATTATTTTTTTAGCAAATTAAAAAATATCTAAAAATTATTTTAAAAATAGAAAAAAATATTTTTCAAACAAATTTTAAAAAAAGGACTAAAATCAAGCGCCACTCTAACTTATTTTCATCCATTTATCCGATATTCAACTTGAATTTATATGGATCACAAATAAATTTGAGAGGGTAAAAAAAGGCAATTCGCTCACCTAATGTCTCCGTCAATCTGTCCTAGAGTCAATATGGAAGAAGTAAATCATGAGGACTACTAGCCTAAATACTATAGTTAACGCGTGAGGAGAACGGGTATACTGACTTTGTTAGATTTTGACTCTCAAATTTTAAAATGAACACTTACATATTAATTATCGATCCATCATGTGAGAACGGATCACAAGTAGATTTGAGAATTTATTAAAAGACATCATAATACTTAGGACTTTCTCTTCTCCATCTCCCTCACCTAAACCGATTTTTTTCTCTATTTCCTTTCTCCTATATAATTTTTTTCTTCATGTCATTTTTCAATCTTTTCTTTCTTCATTTTTGTTTCCTCCTTTGCATACCTCATACAGGTGTAATCTTACACACCCTGAAAGAACCTAAAATAAGTAATAAATCATACTTTTGACTTGTAATATCAAAAACTCATAAGATTTGAAAGAAATATAATATGAGCTTTTTAGGTTGATCAATAAATTTTGATCGAAACACACTGATAGACCTAAACTATTTAGATTTATAAGAACTTATTCCATCTTATTAGGTTTAGTGAGAAGAAAATAGATATGGTATTAAAACTTGGTTATGATCAAAGAAATACTGTGAGCATGACTAAGATTGTATTGAACGTGGTCTTGGTCTCTGAGAGACCAGACCTACGTTGGGCCTAGTCTCCCCGCACTAAGGTCGTTGGCCCTAGTTTAAGTGAAGATCAGGCTCAACATGGTCTTAGTCTTCCCATATCATGCTAATGTATTCCTTTGATCAGAACTAAGATTTGATATCATATTTATCTTTCTCTCACTTAACCCCCATCGAATGGGCATAAGTTTATAGAAATCCAATTAGTTTAGATCTACTAATAGATTTCGGTCAAAATTCACTGATTAACCAAAAAGAACTCATATTACATTCATTTCAGATCCTGTGACTTTTTAAAGTTGCAAGGAGTCCAAAAATATCCTCTATTACTTATTTTAAACTCCTCAGAGGTGCTCCAGTATTATATTATTGTCAATTAGAATATTTGAGTGCCGATATTGAACCTGATATGAGAATAGATCCGGCCCAACATAGGCATGGTGTGAGGAGATTAAGATCATGTTGGGTTTTATATGAGAAAAGATAAAGTCAAACGTGGTCTTAGGCTTCCCACACCATGCTCACAACGTTTCTTTGATCATAATCAATGTTTGACACCATATTTATATTCGTCTCACTCAATCCTGTTAGGATCTTACTGTGAAGCTAGCGGGGGTAAATAGTAATTCTCGATTTTTCTTCCTACAATGTTAGCGTGCGCAAGCGAAAATACTAATAACAAAATCAAACAATCGCTAACACGTCATCTTTACGTGGTTCGGAGATGAAGCTCCTACTCCACGGCTGTCCGTAAGGTGGACGATCTCGAATCGTCGGTGGATGACTTCCCGGAAGACCTCCGGCTAGCTTGTGTAGCTCCTTGTGGGTGGAGAAACCTCGCCACAATCCGAACAACACTCCTGAACACAAAGACTACTAATTGACCTTTAACCAAAGCCAATTTCGTCAAGACTCTCAGCCAAAACCGAGCCCCTTTAAATAGTGCTCAAGGCTGAGAAGACCGCCACCAGTCGACTGGTCCATTACCAGTCGACTGGTCCCACTCAGATTCGACCGTTATAGCTTAATGTTCGAATTTCTAAGTGCCATCAGTCGACTGATCTTTCTGTGAACTTTATCAGTCGACTGCCCTGGCACCAGTCGACTGGTCCACCCTCACACCTAAGGTTTCCCTTCCCCGAGTACATTTCTCTCATCACTCGAACCCTAGGATTTCCCGAGTACATTTCACTCACATACACATATCAAATACAAGGGTGAACCTAACTTAAACCCTTTACCCAAACAACAAAACACATGGTCACTCCGGACCATAGATTGCCCCAACAATCCCCCCTTTTTGATGCTTGGCAATACGTTTAAGTTAGGGAAAACAAATAGCAACGAAAATGCTAACAACCATTTGGACTTACGTTGCTAAGGCTTCACCTTGGACTTACACCGCCAATGCATATGCAATGCAAACATGGATCCTATCATAAGGCATCCCCACACCTAACCTCCCCACGAGTTAGGACTTTTACCAAAACGGGTTTTTTAAAACCTCTCCAAGGCTCCCCCTACATTGGACTTACAAAGGTTTTTTAAGAACCTATCCAAGGTTCCCCTTACGCCACCAAATGAGCAACAATGCTCCCCCATAACCTAAGCTCCCCCTTGACCTAAGATTTCTTGCAAAGGCGTGTTTGTTACCCACTTAAACCCAATACTTTTTCCCCTTTGCCATACATCAAAAACACACCAACAATTTCCCTCTTATTAGATTCTCTAATGATCATAAACACAGTGTACTAACCCTCCCATAAGATTGCACACTTGTTTGACATCATTTGGACCCTTTTGACTACTGAAACACCACTTTCAGCCTCTACCATTCGACTGCCCCTAGACCAGTCGATTGACATCCTGAAAACCTTATTTTTAGCATTTCTGACTCAATTTCAGAAATGTACCAAAAATTTCACAATTCTCCAAAAATTTTCAAATTTTGTGGAGAGGTTTGTGGTACCCATATCTACTTGAGAAAAATACATCCAAATATGTATCTATCACCATTCTCAAGATTGACACAAAACCCAAAACTAGCTAAATGGTTCATTCGAACCTTGACCTAAAGTCCTAGTTTTGACCTCCTCTTGATGTCCCTACCCACACCAACCCAGAATGCACCTCTAGCATTGATTTATATGACATTTATCTATCAAAAACCAATTTTCATACAATATGACCCCAATGTCATATTTCATGCATGATACACACATCCAATGTGTCAACCCCCACGAATTGAGACTCAAGTCCGTCTCCAACTCCCTTGGCACACTTCATGACCCATCTAGACTTTCGCGAGGAATCTTCCCGGGATCCATAAACCATGGATCCCAACTTGGCTCCTAAAGCTCCCCCTTGAGCTTTTAGCCTTAGTCATCTCCCTAGGTGACTCAACAAACGCTAGACCACACCGGTATACCTCCGGTGACTCTTGGTCTATAACCCTAACCTTCTTAACCTTGGACCCCTTGTTCTTAGTTAAACTTTCTTCTTGCTTTTAAATGACACCCCTTGTCATTTTTGGACTTCCCCTCCTTGCCATAGCTATATGCTACCCTAGCATATTTCTTTTCATTGACATCGGAGAACTTAGATCAGTATCATAACCCTGATCTATCATTGTTGGGTTTTTGACTATCCAACGTCATACCTAAACCCTTAGACTCAATAGTGAATCTATCTAGGGTCTCTTCTAATTTCTCAAGCTTTGCCCTTAACGCTTGATTTTCCCTTTCTAGGTTCTTAAACCTAGAATCAACATATCCACCTTGGACATTCTTAGACCTACCCATCTTAGGCATATGTTTCCCCTTCTTGCGGTCAATGCCTTGGTCCTTAGTTCTAATGGTCTTGGATTTATCATGATGTATGATTTTCTAGGATTTTGATCTACAATATTAGCCCTACTCCTATCATGATATTTAAATCCAAAATTATGCATGGGTAAATAATTGACATTATTTCTAACATGCATGGAGGAATTTGAATTAAATCTAAAGTTAGGGATTACCTCCCTTACCCTTGTAGCTCCCCCTTAATATGAGCTTTTCTTCTTCTCCTACTTTTCCCATTTTCTCAAATGCTCTAATTTGTTGAATTCTCCTTTTCTTGGACATTTAGTGTGGTAGTATCCTAGCTCACCACATGTGAATCACCTTATATGCTTCTTATCCTTCTTTGCTCCATCCCTACAACTCATGTTAGTTTTTAAACTATTTGAATTAAGTTTAGGGTTTACCTCTTTTTTCTTACCCAATGGACACTTGTCTTTGTAGTGTCCCTTTTGATTGCACCCAAAGCAAATTATGTGCTCCTTTGACTTTGTTTTAGTGGAGGTGGAAGCTTCTTCTTGCTCTGACATTGAGGATGGTCTCTCCTCCCCCCTCAATCCTTGATGTAGAGACCTCTTCTTCTTCCCTTGATGAAGT
The DNA here is from genome assembly GCA_024364735.1 of Boesenbergia rotunda. NCBI lineage: Eukaryota > Viridiplantae > Streptophyta > Magnoliopsida > Zingiberales > Zingiberaceae > Boesenbergia > Boesenbergia rotunda. The sequence goes on along the minus strand of JAGFNQ010000071.1, from coordinate 697,343 downwards.
GGATGATCTTTCACTTTCTTGTGTCACTTCATTTGAGGAGATGGATGCTTCTTTTTCTTTTTCCTCTTCTTCGGATGTTGAACTTCTTTTTTCATCAGATTGGTCCTTCTCCTCTTCTTGGACCATTGAGCTCATTTCCTTGAGCTCTTCCACTAATTGAGCTTGTGTAGAGTTTTCATGGAATGCTACCATCTTGTTCCATAACTCATGTGCACTTTTGTATTCACCTACACCACTAATTATTTTATTAGGTAAAATACTAAGTAAAATTGAAATTACCGTTTCGTTTGTCTTTGATTGTGCTTGTTGTTCCTCATTCCAATATCTTGGTCGAACCTTTTTCTTGTGCTTATCTCTCGGAACTTCAAATGGTTCTTCAAGCGCAAACATGTAGTTTCAATTCATGCTGAACCACGCCTTTGTCCGCATCCTCCAATAGTCGAAATCCTCGCGATCATAGGGAGGTGGAACATTGATGTCGTCACCCAACTTTTCTTCAATCGTCATCTCCTCTAACTTTTTGCTCTCTCAACGATTAGTCTGTAGATGAGCGAACCTCGCTCTGATACCACTTACTGTGAAGCTAGAGGGGGGGGGGTGAATAGCAATTCTCAATTCTTCTTCCTACAATATTAGCTTGCGCAAGCGGAAATACTAATAACCAAATCAAACAATCGCTAACACGTCACCTTTACGTGGTTCGGAGATGAAGCTCCTACTCCATGGCTATCTGTAAGGTGGACGATCCCGATCCGTCGGTGGATGACTCCCCGGAAACCTCCGGCTAGCTCGTGTAGCTCTTTGTGGGTGAAGAAACCTCGCCACAATCCGGACAACACTCCTGAGCACAAAGACTACTAATTGGCCTTAAACCAATGCTAATTTCGTCAAAACTCTCAGCCAAAACCGAGCCCCTTTAAATAGTGCTCAAGGCTGAGAAGACCGCCACCAGTCGAGTGGTCCATTACCAGTCGACTGGTCCTACTCAGATTCGACCGTTACAACTTAACATTCGAATTTTCAAATGTCATCAGTCGACTGATCCAAGGGCAGTCGACTGATCCAAGGGCAGTCGACTGATATTTTTGTGGACTTTATCAGTCGACTGGTCCACCCTCATACCTAAGATTTCCCTTTCCCGAGTATATTTTTCTTAGCACTCGAACCCTAGATTTTCCGAGTATATTTCATTCACATACACATATCAAATATAAAGGTGAACCTAACTTAAACCCTTTACCCAAACATCAAAATACATGATCACTTCGGACCATAGATTGCTCTAACAAATCCTACTAGAATGGTATAAATTTGTAGTAATGAGGTTCAATTAAAATTCATTGATCGGCTTAAAAAAATTCAAATTGTGTATATTTCAAGTCGGTAAATTTTTGAAATGGTAAAGAGTCCAAAAATATCCTTTATTATTATTTTTTAGGATTTTTAAAGATGCTTCAGGATTAAACTTCTATAGAATCGGTAAGGAAGTTTAAAAAAATAAGAAAAGTTTAATTTGAACAAAGACAAGGAAGGAAAATTACATACAAATAACAGAGATTAAAAAGTCAACTTTGAGATAAGAGGAGAGAGAGGGGGAACGAGCTCAATTTCGACGGTGGGAGTAAAACGGAAAGTTAACTCAAAACGAGTTAACAAGTGCACGAGAGAGGATATCGGGAGTTGTGGCTGAAGAATTAAAAACGAGAGCAGTATAAGGATGTTATTAGAGTCGTAGTTCGATCCCTAATTATGATATATTTATAAAAAAAATTCTTTAAATAAGATGTGAATTTTGAGATGTTGAACTTTTAAACCGCTCATTACAGCACTTTCTCGATTTATCATGATAATCGATGAAAAATTTTCGTGAGATCGAATCGATCATCCGATGTTGAAAAAATCTCGTTAATCATCAAATGAATTTATTCTTCTAAATCCGTGTAAATTATTCGCTGCATTCTCATTCATTTTTTAAAAGATTATTTTCTAGCTTACAATCGGATCATCATTAAATGGTTTCAGACACCCGAACGTATACAGCAAATAGAAGAACTGATGCTACTATTATTTCCAGTCATTACATTTGCTGACCGCCACCACAAGTAAGCAGTCGTTCAACATGAAATGGATTGATACGAGTCACAGATACACAATGTTCAGTGTCCTTGTTCATATAGATATATAATTTTGCCATCTACACAAAAAGGAGAAATAAAAGAGGAAGTGGAACCTTAACGATTACTGCAATATCAGCCTTCAACAATACACTAACCAAGCAATTTATACTATGAGAATAAATAGACATGAATAACTAAAACATATGTAGATCCTTGATCTCCAAATGAGAGGAAAGGATCATCAGCAATTAACGCCACACTGTCCCATTTGGACAGCCTTTTGCGTGGGAGAAGTGAAGGGATCAATATGAACCCACAGCAATGAGAAGATGGAAGCAAGTAGAATGGACCAGACAATAACAATGGTAGGGGTTCTGTTCTGCCGCCCCATGAGACCCTTGAGGAAAGGATACAGATGTGCAATCACCCAGAATGCGAAGAAAAGCCTTCCGAACAAAGGGCCCCATGACTGGTACCCGCTGTTGACTGCATAGGATACGCCGGCGACAATCCCTACCATGTTGATCACCAAGACAGTAGTGGGAGGGACGAGGAGACTTGTCCACTTGAAGACATAGAGCTCAGCAAAATCTCCATCATCATCAGAGGCCTTTGATGTGACAGTAAAGCTTGTGTCTATCCCTGCCAACACCTTGAGTAAACCCTGGAAGACGGCAAACAAATGGGCGGATGTGCCACCGATAACCCAGAACTGCTCATTTCTCCACCAGTCCTCGATCCCAACACCACTCCACCTGAGCTCAAGAATACCCGTGGCAAAAATAGAAATGAAGAGCAGAATGAACCACATTCCTGCATAATTGCTTATCTGCAAAAGCCATAGACGGATCAAAACACACAGAGCTCAGAAATCCAAAAGAGGATGACTGAAATTAAGAAATATTCGACATTTTTTTGCAATAGATTCAGGGAAATGTCACTTAAAGGTCAAAAGGCCACAATTGCTAACTCTGCTAAAGTTGGACAGACTAAAATCACACACAAAGTTTCAAACAAGAAGAAACTTCTTCGTTAACAATAATGCAGAAAATATTTGCTAAGAGAATATACATCACGGAGGAAATACTTGCAGGCAATAATTTACTTTTTTCATAGGTCTAAATAAAAATTCCAAAAAAAAAAATAAAAGAAACCAAAACAACAATGTGCGGGCATGAAATCAAAAGAGAATATGAGGCTTAAAGCAAGGAGCTAACCTCTGGAATGATGAATTTTCCTGTTAGAAGGCAAATGGCAGGAAGAACACAGTAGGCAATCAGTGGGATAGAAGTGATTGGATAAACTATGGTATTGATGTATGCCAGCCTTTCCAAAAGCTTCAACCTTCCACTGTAACCATACCATATAGGACAATGCCTACTGAGCAGAATTTCCACTGATCCCAAGGCCCACCGAAGCACTTGATTAAGACGATCAGAAAGATTGATTGGAGCAGAACCCTTAAATGCAGGACGGGGCGGCATGCAATATATGGAAATCCATCCACGAGCATGCATCTTAAACCCAGTAAGAATATCCTCAGTAACTGAGCCGTATATCCAGCCAATCTGGATGCATGTGCACAAATGCAATTAAGCATTTTTTTAACATAGAACTAAATAATACCAGGAGGTGAGGTGTCATACTAACCTCTTTTCCCCATTCAGTTTTGTCTTCAAAGCCACAGCTAATAACATGTATGGCTTCCTTCAGAAGAGATGCCGGATCGGTGGATGGTGGTATGCCTCCCTGCTCCATGAAAGTGCTGGCAATGAAAATTGGTGACTGACCAAATCGCTTTTCCAAATTCCTCTGGGACATAAGCAGTGACCTCTCATCCTCATAACCTTATAGATGCAAACAAAGAAGACAGCTCAAGTTTCATAGTGTAGTAGATGATGGAGACAATGAAAAGAGTCCGTAACAAGCAAGGATTAAATAGAGTAGAAACAGGATCTCTTGGATTAGCAGTGTCATGCAAATTAAAGTTCGTATATTGTGTGTCCCTCTGGAACACAATAATCATGATTATACCTGGCAAACAAAACTATGCATACTAGATGTGATGTGATGCCCCAATACCATATGAGAAAAGAGAAAAAATAATTAACATAAAAGTTCAACTAGTAGGATTCTTGCTATTCAAACAATGTTCTCATCCACGTTCTATACTTAATGCTCGACTCTTCTCTCAATCTAACAATCTTCTGAAAAATGGATTTTACGTGCTAGCATATAGTTCCTCATCTATAACGTAAAACACAGAAATAAAAGGATAAATAATTTACTACCTTCTATGCCTTCTTCCACATCTTCCATATTGAAGATGGGAACTGAAGATTCAGTTCTCTTCATAGCTCTTTTCTTGCTATCAATATAGCTCTTATCCCCACCCTTCCGTTTCTTTCTTGAACCACAACAACTCTTGAACACAATATTCGGCTCTAGATCAGCCTCGGTCAATACAGGATCATAGCCATACAAAGCCTTCCTGTTGAAACAACACCCTGTTCCCACATAGACAGGTCCTTGGATGCCATCCAAACCTTTCAAGTTGATCTGTGAACATTATGATAGTAAGGGTTTTTTTGTTAGTTTGTTTGTTATGTAAGTGCATTTGGAAATTGCTATATTTCTTACATCAAAAAACACAATATTGCGATTGGCATATCGATCGTGCAAGTCGATGCCATCGAACCGTTGAGGGAACTGCACGTAGCATGTCTTCCTTCCAAAGGCAGGATCCATCATAAAGCACATTGCTTCCCGAAGTGCTTTGCTATTGTTGAAGTAGTGATCACAATCCACATTCAGAAGGTAGGCACCATTGGTTAAGACAGCAGATACCCGAATCTAAAAAGAACACAAAAAACAGAGGTTGACCCAAGAATCAACATCATGTAGGTGATAAATGCAGAAAACATATGATAAATATGCAAGCATAGGATGAAGGATACAAACCAAGGCATTCATGGCACCGGCCTTTTTATGATGCTGGAATCCTGGTCTCTTCTCACGGGAAACGTATACAAGCCGAGGTAACTCATTGCCATCAGTATCAAGCCCTCCACTATGTCCTAGAAAGACCTACATTCAACCAACAAGGGATATAAAGAAGCAGATGTAAAACAACAGAGTGCACAGTGAAATAATATGAACCTGTATCATGCCGGGATGATCTCTTGGATTATTTCCAGGCCACGGAGTTCCATCTTGCATTGTCCAACCTTCCTCTGGAGTTTTCTGTGCTTTTGCAACAAGAGCATTTATGCGAACCTTATATTCCTCATATTCTCTCTGAAATGAAATGGTCCATATATTAGCACATCTGATAGCCACAAGCCCAAAGGATACGAGCAACTATTTCACATTCTTACCTTCATTGCTCTCCGTTCTTTCACAAAAGAAGGTTGGATTTTGTCTTTCAGATAATCTATCTTTTGGGCAAAATAAAACTCTGGGGCCCTGGGTTCAATATTATGCTTCTTGCAAAAAGGTACCCACTTCCTTGCAAATTCAGCAGTCTCCGACAGGGCTTCAAAAGTAAGCATTGCTGAACCATCATCAGAAACATAGCATGAAACTTTGTCAACAGGGTAATCCACAGCTAGAATAGACAAAACTGTGTTGGCAGTAACAAGAGGAGGTTCTTTCAGAGGATCGACTGTACTGACAAACACATCAATTGGGGCTAACTGTGACAGTTCACCTTCTCTATCATATCTACAAGTGTGTATTTTCAGAAATAAGTTATAGAACAAGTGAGTAGAATATCATTCTTCGTAGATGAGAACATTGTACTAATAACTGACCTCAATGCAAGCCTCTCAAGATAAGTCTCACGGTTGATTGGATACCATTTTGGAAATTGATCAAGAAGCCATGATAAAGCAAACCAAATCTCGCAAATGACTGAGGTTAGCCACAGAGGATAAGCATCATGTACTGGATGAGTTACACGATATTGGAAGAAGAAACATAAAATGATAAGCCGAAGTATGATAACCACGCGATAGAGGTTTAATTGGTTAGAAGGAATTGGCACTATGCGGCTCAGAGGTAGACGAGCATCATCAGCCCTACAAAAATGCAACCCCTTTTGTGTATTAGTTCTATGAGAATTTAAAGTTTTAGGGAATTGTAAATTGGAAAAAAAAATTGAAGAATAATAGGAAAATGCAAATCCATGTGAGTTCAAGTCCATTGGAAGAAACACAAGTCCATACATTTGTAGATCTTCACCATTTGAACCAGTTCCTTCCATATCTCCTTTTCCATCATTGTATTTATTAGTCATTTGCATCATGTTTTTGTCCTGCTTAAGCTTCCAACCTTCAACTCTTTCTTTCCAATCAATACTTCCAAGTCCATAAGAATTCAAGTCTTTAGAAGGATCCACAATCCTTACAGGAACTGCAAAATAACCCGATAAGAATCAAGCCACTGAAGAGTGAAAACAAACCAGTCTTCCAGTTAACAGCATGGCATATAATAATAGGATTAAATATTACCTGGCATGCTGGGATCCACATATCCTGACGATGGGCTTCGAATAGAATGACGATCAGGTGTTGCATCAGGTAGTTCACCAGAAATCTAGAAAATTGTTAATGATGGTAAGCCTAAGCAGAAGGTTGGCCAACAATGGGTTATCATCTTATTATCAGGATTTGTAGATATAATTTGCAGTTATGAAGAATATCTAGAGTATAAATATATTTCTGTTAAACAAGCCAAGTGAAAAGTCACGGGTTCGAGTCCTGGAAACAACCTCTTACAAAGTAGGATAAGGCTGCGCACAATAGACCCTTCCCTGGGACCCGCATGGCGGGAGCTTCATGCACCAGGTTGCCCCCTTTTTTTTTTAAGCCAAGTGAAACATATTTTCATGTAATAAAATGAGTTAATTTCCAAGCAAAATAAACTAACCAATGTAAATCCATATTTTGGTGGATTAGAAAGGTCATAGAAGGATGTACACTAGGAAATAATTGAAAAACGTATTTTAGGACATTCTGAAGCCATGAACATCAGTGCACAATGAAGGAAAGACTAGAAGAGACAAAAAGGTTTCAAGTTATTGACCGTTGATGGAATATATAATCAAGTTCAAAAGAATACGGGTATATTAAAGGTTATTCTTCCTAGAGATGAGGCATGCCTTTAGTCAAAGGGCAAGACTCAATGGAGTGAAACTAGTACTATGAATTAATAGAACAAGATTTAGACTGGAAGAGGTCCTAATAGCATTATTCCCTTAATGAAGGCTAAATATAGGTGATCAAGCCAAACACTCTTGCAAGTTGTATTGCTGGATTCTCATCTTATGTACCCTAAAAGAGATTCCAAGGAGTATTAATGATGTTCGCATATACAGGATAATACTTAGTGTAACTACAAAGGGGGAAAAATCAACATGTAGTAAAGGATAGATGGCATCTTTTAACATAGATATCTCTATAGTTCTGTTTCATGGTTCTCATCTTGCTTACCATGGAAGCATTCGTTGTGATCTACCCATAGAATTTAGGTAAACAGCTTATTTGTTATTCAACAACATTGAAGTATACATTCTAAGTTTGCAATGGTTATATCTATCCATCAACTATCTGTCAACCTAAGACACTAAAGAATTATCATCATTCTACCTGTGGCCCACTGGTCAAACGTGGAATACGGTGTTGAGGTTCATGTCTAGAAGATGAAGATAAATCAACATCTTCTCCCTGCCATTTGCTTCCCACCTTGGCATTGCCATGCCTGTAATTGAACTCGTTGTCTAGATCATCAACATCTTCCTCTTCCTCATCTCCCTCAACCCGAGGACTACCTGATATCATGAAACACATTAGATCAATAATCCAGTGCCAATGATAAGTTTTACATGTAAAACAAGAAAGCAAATTGATAAATTTTCAACAAAAGAAAAGGCTAGTTAGAAATCATGTTTACCCTTGAGCATGCATATCTAACAAAAGCCTTAAAAGAAAATGATCAGAACTATCAAGGTTACCTTTGTGTCTCTTGTACCGAGTCTTGCATTGGGGGCACAATTTATTTCCTTCTTTCCTTTCATATTCATAACAAGCTCGGCAAACTGGGAAGGCACACTCATTACAAGCAACAAATAGGTCCCCTGTGGCTGAGAGCCCAACTGTATCACCACAAATTTGACATTCTTGGCCACTGAAGTTCTTCACCATCTTTGGCTGCATTGATGGCAAACACAAGGAGTAAAGAACAAGGCACTGGAAATATGAAAAAGTTTGATCTGGTTGGAATGAGCAATTGTGAGTAGACAGTAATCAGGAATAATGTGTAAGGATTCATTGTTGTGAACGTGAAGAGAGATGAAGCAAAAAAAGAGGAGAATTAGAAGCTACTTCAAAATTCTAGGTAGGCTTTTCCTCCAACTAAATAAACGGAAGCTATCTCAAGATATGGTCATGGTATAAAGTTCAAACAGCTAATATTTCAGAAAAATGATAAATAAAAGCACACTAAATGTAGCTCACAAACCAAAACTCATATACAGTCCAAGTTCCCATATTAATATTCCCTGATGAAAGATCTTATGAAATATTGCCCACAAGCATAAAAGGCCAGCAGAAATCAATATAAGTAGAAGACGGTTCTCTGCAAGAGAAAAGAGAGAGAGAGAAGCATTTTTGCAATTTCAAGATATAAACAACTTGGTACAATGAGCAAGGGAGACTATGAGGCCTAAACTATCAGAAGATGGAAGACTACTATGATATCTAATTTATTAAGCAAATAAGGAGGAAGAACCAATGCAAGTGCTATCTCGATCATGCATATTGAAAAACGTAACACAAACTAAGATTATTTAGAAGGACTATTAGAAAATTTCAACAGGAATAAGCCAATAGCACAGATAAATGACTCGAGTTTAACAAGAGTTGCTGGCAGGCAGTAACGTTAGTAGAGAACTCAAACTGTAACATAATTTTCTCAACGCCTACATTTGGCGATGACATTAGATGATCAACGATGTTACAGGCTGAATTCTTTCAAGAACTATAGTGAAAAACTTAAGCTTGTCAACATCAGCATAAATTCATAGTGAAATTCGACAGCATGAAACCCAGATTAGATACTGACAAAGAAAAGGGACCAAAATCTAATTTTGTTTCCTAAAATTAGCAATCAAAGTGGCGCAATAAGACCGATTTCAGCAAAACACGTGGAATCCTTTTATCAATCCACGAATTGGAACAGTCGATCATGAACCTGAACTGAAGTCAACTCGCTAACGACTTCAGTCCACCGATCCGGAACATCAAACGATTAAAAAGCCACTTATTCCGTTGAAAACCGGAAGAAAGCAAGTAAAATATCGTATATCGGAGACCAAGAATCAGAATCAAGAGGGGCAGATGAGGGACACCACCCCAGAATCGCCTTCGTGACGGATCATCACGAACTCGTTCCGCTTGTGCGACCCCGCGACCATTCCGGCATTGGCTTCCATTCCTCCCGCAAATCTCTCCAAAGATCCAACTTTTCTCCCGGTTTCCTCGCTCAAATCTCTACCAAAACATGAGGGACAAAGAGGGAGACAAAGGAAGCGAGATCGTGGCAGCCTCCGCTTCCGATCGGAGCTGAAGAAGCAGCACCGACGAAGGCTGAGGACTCGATCACCACCAGATGCTATCTCCCATCCAATGAACCCAGTGTCACCCTTCTCTTTATGTCTCTTTTAATACAACGCGCAAGGAAGCTCTAAAGTTGGACCGGCGATACTCGGCCGGTGGGGTGAGTTTATTTTAAAAAGAAATTCTAAAATTAATTTAATCACTATATTATTGCTTCCAAAATTGATTTAAATAAATAAATATTTAGACCCTAATATTCACTCTGTATTCAAAAAACCACTCTAAAAGTTTAGAATTTTTAAACTTCTTTTTTTGTCCCTCATTGACATACTATGATATTAATGTACCAAGTATATGCCAAAATATCAGGGGATATTTTTAAAAAGATAAATTCTTGGGCTGAGATAAAAAATAATTCCAAAAATAATTTAAAACACTAATATTTAATTAATTCGGCCATGGAATAACAGCGACGAGCTACCGGTCGTCCAACAGCGATTTCTCAGTAACGGCGGGAACAAAAGATTAACGTCGAACGCAGACCGTCCGATGGATAGTGCGACGGAATTTAGAATCGTCAGATTAAGGGGAGACGTTGCGGGGTCGACTTCGGTTGGGCCGTCACAGGCTGTCAGTGGCGAGGAGATCTGGGGTGACCGTCTACTGCCCGTTGCGGAGCGAAGCGGTGGGGAGTTAGGTTGCGCTTTGTGTCGGTGCGGCATTAGCGTAGGATGAGCTGTCTCTGTCCGAGCACGAGATAATAATTGGTTGCTGGTTTGCTTTTTTGATCTGTGGAAAATATTTTAAATTAATTTTTAAAGAAAAAATATTTATTTGAATCGCCGAACATTTGCATTTCTGAGACATAACTGCACTGTTTATTAAGCAGGAAAATTAGACCCGGGCAGTGTGCTGATTAAGTTATCCAATGATAAATTAAAATTTAGAATTGAAAATTTAATTATGATATATTATGGATAATTTTTTCTGTTAATAGATAGTGGTGTCAAAATAAAATTTTATGTGTACATTATTGATTTACCTTACCGGTTGTGAAAATTTTTTATAGGATCAGTTCAATCGTTTGAGGTTTGACATTACCAATTTTATCTTAATTAATTATTTTTTATTACAAGAAAAATTAAATAATGCTTCTCATAATTAAAAAAATATTTATTTACGAGTAAACATCCTCTTAATTTACATCTAATTAAATCTCAACTTTAAAATATGATCAGCATATAGGCCATTAAATTTATATTTAGAACCTTAATTCATTAGGACATCTGGAATGAACGCTATACCACGTGTCTTTGTAGACTCGGGGTGTCTGTATTCAATACAGGCATCCCGAGTAAATTTCAAACGCTTGTGTTGAATATAGTCGTCTGAGATTCAAAACATATATTTTTTTATTTTTTGTGTTTACAATTTTAAAATTTAGAGATTATGATATAGCAGGTTTAAGCTAATAAGATTTTTTTTCCTAGTCTGCATTCGTCCCTATTAGGTTATAGTATTCAAAATAAAAAAAAAAGATTAAATGCTCATGAGGTATAATATATGTATTTACGTTTAAAATTTTAGAATTTAAAGATTTAAGTCAATAAAATTTTTTCATATGGTTCAGGTTTCCTTTTAGATTATAATGTTCAAGATAATAAATTTTAGATAATAATGGATATAGTATATGATAATGAATTATTTAAAGAATTATTTATTACAACAATTAAAAGAAAAAAGAAAAACAGACATAGGCGCTTGAGCCAATAATCCGCAGCATGGAAGCCGCCTTAGTAAATTTTAGCATGTGAGGGGCCTCTGTAATTTTTTTTTTAAAAATATTGATTGAGGTATTCGCATGCATTGCATGGGAGGCAGCTCATTTGTCTGTTTTTTTTTTAAATTAATATTTTCTCATATAAATCTTAAATAAATATAATATATTCATGAAAATTTAAAATTTTTTATCTGAAATATTATAATTCAAGGGAAGTCTAAATTCAAGATATAAAATTTACTACAACCAAGTTCCAAATCCTAAAATTTTAAATACTATATACATATAATATACCCAATAAATATTAAGGGGGTGTTTAATTTACTTTATTTTTTATTTTTATTTTTCAGAAAATCATATTTTTTCATTTTCTGGAAAATGACCTTCTTTCATTCTCTAGTTTTCCAAAAAAATACTATATCTTTTTTTAAAAAACAAGGCTGGAAAATATAAACCAAATACGTTTTTCCAGAAAATCATATTTTCTACATAAAATGAAAATGAAAAACAAGTCTACCAAACACCCCCTAAAAGTTTTTTATCTTGAACACTATAACCCAAAAGGGAAGCCTAAGCCAAGAGAAAAAATTTTGTTGAGTTAAACCCACTATAACCTAACCTCTAAATTCTAAAATTTTAAATCCTAAATATATATAATATATACCAAAAAATAAATAAAGAAAAATCCTACATTGAGGCATCGAGATCAAATCCAAGCACCTCGATCACTTAAAAAAAATGATTCAAGATGCCTGCCTTGCATGGGAGACATCTCGAGTTAGGCATGCACGGACGCACGACGTAAATTCTGCAGAAAGTAAATTAATTATATATATATTATTAATTTTTTTTAAAATTTATGAATTTAATTAAAAATAAATTTTAGTCTAGATTTATTTTGATAGATAATTTTAATTTTTTACTAGACAAATTAAATTTGGTCATTAAATTTTATTTTTTATTAGTCAAAGTTATTATGGGTCAAAATTAAATATGGTCAATAATTTTTAATTTTTTACTAGTCAAATTATGTATGACAATAAATTTTAATCTTTAATTGATCATAATTAATTTAATGATCAAAATTAGATTTTATAAATAATTTTTTATTTTTTATTAGTTAAAATTAGATTTGCTGATAATTTTAATTTTTTTATTAGTTAGATTTGCCTAATAATTTATTATTTTCTAGCTAAAATTTAATAAGTAATTTTTATTGATCAAAATTTAATTCATTTGCCAAAATTAAGTTTGTATAATAAATTAAAAATATTTTTCATTATATTTATTAGTGATTAATATTTTTTATAAAAAATATTTTTAAAAGTTCAAAATTATAATACTCTATAAAATTTATTTTTTTCCTTTTTTTTTCTCTACTCCATCTTAAATTTTATACGGCAATTCACCCATTTTTATGTAATTTACCATTGATGTCTAAGAAAGATTACCAACTAAATATTTTTAATTAAATAAATTGGATTAATATTTTAATAAAATTAAAATTAATAAAATTACCACGGGGACGTCCTGATACACGAAATTCCTGCTAATAAAGGGTTGAGGAAAGATTTGGCTATTTTGACAAACTCAAACCTTTAATTTTTCCTCACGTGAAAAAGTTAAGATTTATCATTAAAAATGTATAAATATCAATTAAAATATATATTATTAGTATTATAGTAACTTATCACTCATTGACAAATTAAATTAGTATTTTTAATATTTATTGGCCAAGTTAATTTAATTTAATTAATTAAAAATATGTATTATTTTTTTTAATAAATTATGTTGAAAGTTTAACCCAAAAAAATATTATTTTCCAATTTTATTAATAAATGTACCTAAAAAATTATAAAATTGTTATTGATATCTAATGGCCACGGTTTCCAATGGTAAAAAAAATCTTTAATAATAATTTAGCCCCCAATTATGGTGCAGCGGTAGGACGACTAATCGATATCCCAGATATTCATGGTTTGATACTTAGCTATGACGTATTTTACAGATTTTTTTTCTCCAAATAGGACGCGAACTCTGGGCGCTGACCTTCTAGACTGTCACCGCGAGCGTTTTCCGATTTACCCTGGTGATCGTGGGAAATTTCAATGGGATCAGACTAGTCACTCCAGATTCATCTACTACCTGATCAATATTTTTTCTTTAATAATAATTTATATAAAAAATATTTATTATTGTTAAAAAAAATCTAGTAAATTAAGGAATGAATTTTTCATAATAAGATGGTGATCTAAGAATAGTTACCATACTAGCGCCAATTAAAAAAATCATTTATTTTTTTCAAATAAAAATAATTAATGTTGTTGTCATTAGATGATTTTGCAATAATATCCTTTATAATAACCAAATCATGGTAATCCCGATTAATTGAGACTAATACTAAATAATATAAAAAAATAAAAAAAAAAGACGTGATTTTGATAATCGAAAGTTTAAGTAACCGATGAGAATTGATATCACACGCGATTTACGAAACGCGCTCGGTGAACGTCAATTTTTCTTTTTTGAACTCCTCCAAGAAATCATGCCCGTCGCACACCTCGCGCCGGACGCTGCCATTCACACGTCGCGCCCATCCACCACGCCCACCTCCAATCAGTCGCCCACAGGCGTCCGGCTTGGCCGCCATCCTCGGACAAAAATATAATCAAGAGGGATTGTTGAGGGATCTATGGTCCGAAGTGACTATGTGTTTTGATGTTTGGTCAAAGAGTTTAAGTTAGATTTTTCCTTGTATTTTAATATGTGTATGTGAGTATGCAGGATGTGCAGGTTACACATGTTGACTTAGTTGGATGGCTTCGATACGGTGAAGGGTGGCATGGAGACAAGCTAGAGGCTTGTGTGCACCCGAGGGACCATGGATAGCAGGGATGATGAGCCGAGGGGCGCGGACTTCGAGACATGCGTGAAGGATGATATGGAGACAAGCTGGAAGCTTATGTGCATCCGAGGGATGAGAGCCGAAGACGAAGAAGACGCGAAGGCAATAGTCAAGGCTACTGGTGAAGAATCAGCTGAGTCATAAAGGAACGAGAGCCGAGGGAGGAAGATTCCATGGGCAAGCCGGGAAGTAGACTTCAAAGGGCACAGGTGAAGGGTGACATGGAGGCAAGCCAAGGGAAGGCTTGTGTGCGCATCCGAGGGACGATAGCCAGTGGAAGAAGACTTCAAGGGGCAAGCCAAAGGAGTGTACCTGAAGGCACGCGTGGAGGAGGATCGTTGGAGTGAGGAAGAGTGATTGTATAAGCCGGTGGAAAAAGGTAGTCGACTATCAACAAGACTCGAAAATCACATAAGGTTTCTAACCCTGGACCAGTCGACTGCTCTGGGTAGCGGAGGGTTAAGTAGGCTGAAAATTCTAACGTTGAGCTACAACGGTCGATTTTCAGTGGGACCAGTCGACTGCCCTGAGAGCAGTCGACTGGTCGGGTGTTTTTCAACCCTGAGTTCTCTATTTAAAGGAACTCGGTTTGGGTTGGGAGCTCCTGACGAAACAAGCTTGGTTAGGACTTGTTAGTAGTTTTAGGTGTTCAGAGGTGGTGTATTTGGGTTTGTGGCGAGGTTTCTCCACCCACAAGGAACTACACGAGCTAGCCGGAGGGCATCCGGGGAGTAATCCGCCGAAGGATCGAGGGATCATCCACCTCACGGGCTGTCGTGGAGTAGGAGCTTCATCTCCGAACCACGTAAATAGGTATTGTTAGCATTGTTTAGTTGTTAGTCTTGTTTTATTGTATTTCCGGTTGCACACTAACAACATAGGTAGAGAAGAAATCGAAAATTGTTATTCACCCCCCTCTAGCAAGCCGACATCGATCTAACAAGTGGTATCAGAGCTTGGTGCGCTCATCTACGGACTAACCACCGAGGGAGCAAGAAAGCTAGAGGGAAAGATGATGGAAGACAAGCTAGGGAGTGATATCAACACGTCACCATCCTACGATCATGAAGACTTTGAGTATTGGAAAACAAGGATGGAGACGTAGCTTGGAATGGATTGGGAGTGTAGAATGATAATAGAAGAGTCCTTTGAAATTCCAAGAGACAAGCACGGGAAGTAGTTTCGTCCTAGATATTGGACTAAGGAGCAACAAGAACAATTTAGGGCAAACGAGAAGGTAATTGGTATATTAGTTAAAATTTTGTCTAATAATGTTTTGAGTGGTGTAGGGGAATATAAAAGTGCATATGAGTTGTGCAACAAATTGGAAAAATATCATAAGAACCCTACACAAGTTCAAATAATGGGAGAGTTCAAAGGGATAAGTTCCATGGTCCAAGAAGACCAAGAGGAAGAAGAAGTGTCAACCTCAATGATTGAGGGGGAGGAGAGACCCTCATCAATACCGGAGCAAGAAGAAGCTCCTACCTCCACCAAAGCAAGAACAAAAGACCACATTATTTGCTTTGGGTGCAATGAAAAGGGACACTACAAGGACAAGTGTCCAAAGGGTAAGAAAAAGGAGGTAAACTCTAAACTCATTTTAAGTTCTTTTAAATCTAACATGGGTTGTATGAATGGAGAAGCTCAAGAGAAAAGAAAGAAAATTAGATACTTCACATATGGAGAGCTAGGGCATTATCACACGGTCACACCAAGTGTCCAAGAAAGGGAGAGTTCAAGAAAATGGAGCACTTGAGAAAATGAGAAAAGAATGAGAAGAAGAAAAGCTCACAACAAGGGGGAGCTACAAGGGTAAGGGAGGTAATCTCTAATCTTAAAATGCAATTCAAACTTAAGTTCCTCCATGCATGCTAGAATTAATGAAAAATGTTTGCTTGTGCATAATTTTGGATTTAAATATCATGATAGGAATAGAGCTAACAAGGTAGATCAAAACCCTAGAAAGGTCATGCATTATGATAAACCCAAGACCTTTGTACCTAAGGATCAAGGTATAAATCCCAAGAAGGGGAGACATATGCCTAGGAAGATGGGTAGGTCTAGGAATGTCCAATGAGGACATGCGAATTCTAGGGTTAGAAGCATAGAAAAGGAAAATAAAGCTTTAAGGGAAAAACTTGATAGGTTAGAGAAAACCCTAGAAAGATTCACCATTGGATTTAAGGGTTTAGACATGGTGTTGGGTGGTTTAAACCGCACCAATGATAGATCGGGGTTGGGATACCGATCTAAGGTCTCCAATGTCAATGGAAAGAAGTATGCTAGGGTAGCATATAATTATGGCAAGAAGGAGAATTCCAAAAATGGCAAGGGGGTGTCATTTAAAGGGAAAAAGAAGGACTTAACCAAGGACAAAGTGTCTAAGGTTAAGAAGGTAAAGTTTGTAGGCCAAGAGTCACCGGGGGAATACCGGTGTGACCTAGTGTTTGTTGAGTCACCTAGGGAGGTGGCTAAGGCTAAGAGCTCAGGGGGAGCTCTAGGAGTCTTTGGGATATATGATGAATGAATCTCGGGAGGTGTTCTCCTAGAGGTCTAGATGGACCATGGGATGTGCCAAAAGACTTGGAGATGGACTTGAGTCTCAATTCTTGGGTTTTGGCACATGAATTATGTGTTTCATGAATGAAAATATGACATTAAGGTCATATAGTATGAAAGTTGGTTTTTGATGTGCAAATGTCATATAAATCAATGCTAGGGATGCATTGTGGGTTGGTATGGGCAGAGACATCAAAGGGAAACCAAAACTAGGACTTTAGGTCAAGGTTCAATTGAACTTTTTAGATAGTTTTGGATTTTGTGTCAAACTTGGGAATGGTGATAGATACCTTTTTGAATGTATTTTTCCCAAGTAGGTATGGGTACCACAAACCTCTCTACAAAATTTGAAGATTTGTGGAATTTCTGGTGCATTTCTGAATTTGGATTCAGAAAGCTGAAATTGGGTTTTTCAGCGTGTCAGTCGACTGCCCCTGGGGGCAGTCCACTGATCTGGGCTGGATTGAGTATCCAGCAGCTGATTGATGTCCAAATGGTGTAAGACAAATGTATGGGGGGGGCTAGTACACTGTGTTTATGATCATTAGGGGTTAAAAGATCTA
Organism: Boesenbergia rotunda; assembly: GCA_024364735.1. Taxonomy (NCBI): domain Eukaryota; kingdom Viridiplantae; phylum Streptophyta; class Magnoliopsida; order Zingiberales; family Zingiberaceae; genus Boesenbergia; species Boesenbergia rotunda. The sequence continues at coordinate 679,800 of JAGFNQ010000071.1, read as the reverse complement.
ATGATTGAGATATTGTTGGGGTCTTTTTGATGTTAGGCAAAGAGGGAGAAGTGTTGAATTTAATTTGGGAAACCAAACACACCTTTGCAAGAAACCCTAGGTCTAGGGGAAGACCTAGGTAAAGGGGGAGCATGATTGCTCAATTCTTAGCGTAAGGGGAACATTAGAGAGGTTTTTAAAAAGCCTTTGTAAGTCCAATGTAGGGGGAGCCTTGGATAGGTTTTAAAAAGCCAGTTTTGGTGAAAATTCCTAACTTGGGAGGTTAGGTGTGGGGATGCCTTGGGATAGGATCCATGATTGTTTGCATTTGCATATGCATTGGCGGCATAAGTCCAAGGTGGAGTCTTGGCAATGTAAGTCCAAATGTTTGTTTAGCATTGTTATTACTATTTATTGCTATTTGTTTTCCCTAACTTAAACGTATTGCCAAACATCAAAAAGGGGGAGATTGTTGAGGCAATCTATAGTCCGGAGTGACCATATGTTTTGATGTTTGGGCAAAAGGTTTAAGTTAGGTTTTCCCTTGTGTTCTAATATGTGTATGTGAGTGTGCAGAATGTGCAAGTTACACATATTGACTTAGCTGGACGGCTTCGATATGGTAAAGGGTGGCATGGAGACAAGCTGGAGGCTTGTGTGCACCTGAGGGACCATGGATAGCAGGGATGATAAGCCGAGGGGTGCGGACTTCGAGACATACATGAAGGATGACACGGAGACAAGCTGGAGGCTTGTATGTATCCAAGGGACGGGAGTCGAAGACGAAGAGGGCGCGAAGGCAACAATCAAGGCTGCTGGTGAAGAGTCAGCTGAGTCAAGAAGGGACGAGAGCCGAGGGAGGAGGACTCCAAGGGCAAGCCGGGAAGTGGACTTCAAAGGGCACACGGGAAGGGTGGCATGGAGGCAAGCCAAGGGAAGGCTTGTGTGCGCATCCGAGGGACGATAGCCGGTGGAAGAAGACTTCAAGGGGTAAGCCAAGGGAGTGTACCCGAAGACACGCGTGGAGGAGGGTCGTTGGAGTGAGGAAGAGTGATTGTATAAGCTGGGCAGTCGATTGGAAAAAAGGCAGTCGACTGCCAACAAGACTCGAAACTCACAGAAGGTTTATAACCCTGTACCAATCGACTGCTCCCAGAGCAGTCGACTAGTAGCGGCTGGTTGAGTAGACTGAAAATTCGAACGTTGAGCTACAACGGTCGAATTTCAGTGGGACCAGTCGACTGCCCTGGGAGCAGTCGACTGGTCGAGTGTTTTTCAACCCTGAGTTCTATTTAAAGGAACTCGGTTTGGGCTGGGAGCTCCTGATGAAACAAGCTTGGTTAGGGCTTGTTAGTAGTCTTAGGTGCTCAGAGGTGTACTTGGGTTTGTCGCGAGGTTTCTCCACCCACAAAGAGCTACACGAGCTAGCCGGAGGGCATCCGGGGAGTGATCCGCTGAAGGATCGAGGGATCGTCCACCTCACGGACTGTCGTGGAGTAGGAGTTTTATCTCCAAACCATGAAAATATGTATTGTTAGCATTGTTTAGTTGTTAGTCTTGTTTTATTGTATTTCCGATTGCGCACTAACAACGTAGGTAGAGAAGAAATCGAAAATTGCTATTCACCCCCTCTAGCAAGCCGACATCGATCTAACATGGATAGGTGAACCCGTCGGCGCCCATCGCCCGCCCGTCGTTGCCTCCAGCCATCGCAGCCTCTAGCCTGTCGCGCCCGACCGCTTGCCGTTTGACCAGCCCATCGTCGGCGGCCTTCGACCACCGCCCTGACCGAATATATTACTTAAATATAACTCGAGTAAAAAAGGAGTTGGATAAAAAAACTTAGGTCTAGATTTGAGATGGCGATCTTCATATTGTGATTGCCTTAGCATTGAGTATTCAAACCGTGTAACTTTGGAAGGTATCAAAGCAGGGGCGGATCCAGGATTTTATATTGGGGGGCGCATATTCCAAGAAAAAGCGCAACTAGCGATCAAAATTATTGATCATAATTTTTGGGATCGCTAAGGCATTCAACGAATATGATGCAACAACAACAATTACGATGCAATCACAAATATAATGGTAACCAAAAGCATCATAGGCAGTATTGTGATCAAACATGATTAAAAAACATAAAGTTAATGTGCATGTAATTAAGTATCAAATACAATTCTCTAACTAAAAGGAATTCGACGTTCTTTTAAATTTTCGAAGTCTTCAATGATGGCTTCTATGCTTACATTTCTAGTAATTTCTCTCTCAATATATACCATTAACGCGTCTGAGAGAAAAGCATCCTCCATTTTGCTCCGAAGCCTTGTTTTCACAATATTCATTGCAGAAAATGATCGTTTTGAAGTAGCAGTGGAAACTGGAAGAGTAAGCACAAGTACGATCACTCTAAAAATGAGGTTGTATGTAACAGATTTGTTAGTCTTTACTAACCATTGACATAATTCTGAAATGGTTGAAAGATTTTTATAGTCAGGCCCTTTGACTACATTATACTCGTAATGCTTCAATTGCATCTCCAATTGCTCTTTTTCATCTCTTGTAAAATCTTGGGCATAAAACTTTTTAACTAATTTACATATATCCACAACTCTGAAAGACTCCGCAGCATTTTAAGGATTTAAGACATTACTAAGAATGAGCAATTCCATAGCATCAGCACTAAAGCGACCATTAATTTCTTGCAACTGTGAATCTATTGAAGCATAAAAGAGGTCTATCCGATAATGATGCTCAATTGTGAAATTGTCTTGGCGAGCACGGGCTCGACCTCGTCTGTTAATATACTGAGCATTAAAATCAGGAATGTCAATATTTCGAAGTTCACAAAAAGATTTCACTTTTACAAGCAAATCATCCCACTTGTTATCTCTCATCTGTTGAAGTAAATTTTTAGTAGATAATACAAGCTCCATTGCATTTATAATATCCTGAGACTTACTTTGTAAACTCTGGCCAAGGATATCTGTGATCCCCATAATCTCTTTCATAAAATGCAAGATAAATACAAAATCAAAGGAAGTTATTTCATCATAAACTGATGCTGCATTTGCTCGTTGAGAAGGAAGTCCATCATCCATAACCTTGAGTAATACCGTACACGATGCACTAAACATCTTAATTAAGCATTTCAATGATCTCAAATGAGAACTCCAGCGTGTATTAGCAGCTTATTGTAAAGTACCTATCTGATTAAGTCCACGCCCTGTCTCGAGTTCATTAATAGCAATCAAATGTGCAATATCATCCGCATGAGCATTCTTCAATTCATCATTACGCTTACATGAAGAACCAACAATATTAACTATAAAAGTTAATCTATTAAAAAATTGATGAATAGGTATCACATTTTTTGATGCTGCTACTAAAGCCAATTGTAATCAATGAGCAAAACAATGAACATAATAAGTACTTTCACAATATTTTATAATCAAAGCTTGCAATCCATTAAACTCACCCCTCATGTTATTAGCACCATCATAACCTTGACCTCTAATATTTTGAACATCCAAATTGTAGTGAGCCAAAATAGAATATATAGCATTCTTTAAAGTCAAAGCTGTAGTATCAGATACATGAATAAGCTCAAAAAAACGTTCTTGAATGAATCCAAAAGTATCAACAAACTTCAATACTATAGACATTTGCTCTCTTTTTGACTCATCTTGGGCTTCATCAACAATTATGCAATACTTGGCAACTCCAATTTCTTCACAAATTGCATTTTTCACTCTCATCGAAAGCACATGAAGTATTTGTTTTTGAATATCGTGACTTGTATACTTGACATTTTTTGGAGTTTTCGCAATTGCCTTTGAAAGTTCATCATTGTACATGGTCAGCACATCCAAAAATTCAAGAAAATTGCCACGATTAGATGAACTAGATTTCTCATCATGACCTCTAAACGAAATTCCTTGAAGTGCAAGCAACAACACCACATGTATGTGAGCCTCGAAGACGATTAGTTGCGACTTGTTCATCATTAAAATTGTCGAATTGCCTTGATATATGTTGTGTTTGGTTCATCAAATCCTCACATGCCTTTTCAGCATTACGATGGGGCGAAGTTACATTATCTTTTCCTACATGACTTAGGAAAGCACAAGCTTTTCCATTTCGAACTTTTTTCCACGTATCAAATCCATTAACAGTAAATGTAGTTTGATTTAAGCATCCTGATGGCTTATTGAAGATAAAACATGGAAAGCAATATGCTTTATCTTTAGATGGTGAATACTCTAACCAAGGAAATTGTTCATACCAAGTAGACTGAAATCTTCGAGAATGCTTAATATTTTTATTTAATGGATATTGTTGAAGAATTGACTGATATGCTTTCAGATTCAAATAAGCTCGACGAATTTCCTCTCGTTGGTTAGGATGATATTCCCAAATTTGTCGATGCAATCCTGGATCACGCTCTAAAGAATTGAGATCAACCTTTTCAGTTTCTATATTTTTAAATCTTTTAGGAGGAATTTCAGATGGATGATCATTGTCATTTGAGATTGTCGAAGGAGTTACAACAGTAGCTAAATCAAATTCATTTGCTCTCTTCCTTTGAAAAAATCTATCAATCGTAATAGATTTTCTCATTAGAAGTATATGAAATATTTAACAATGGAAGAGCACAGATAAAACTTAGAAGGATATCATGAAAATTGAAAATGAACATGAAAGGGAAGAGGATAAAGAAACGAACATGATTACATCAAAACACCCAAAAAAATATTTTCCCTTTCTTTCCTTGATCAGTTTTAGGGGTTTCAAAAATCAAAACCCTAAGGAGTAAGAATAAGATAAGGTATAAGGAGAAAAGAAATTGTACCTTTCTCTCGAATCGGATTTGAAAATTTCGTAGTTTTGCACAAGACCTCCACACGGACCACACCGAAGTTGCGAAGCAAGTAATCCCTGCCACCCGTGCCGACTATTGCAACGCCGTCGCCGACTTCCACACGCGTTGCGTCGTTGCACGCCCAAATTGTTTATAGGTTTTTTCCTTTCTTAAATAATTAATTTATTATTTATAAATAATAACAATATTAGTATTACTATAAAATTTACACGTGGACTGGGGGGCCATGGCCCCCCCTCGTCCATGTATAAATCCGCCCCTGTATCAAAGTCGATCATACGTGTTAATTTATTTAAGTTTTGAATCTTGAAGTGAGCTTAAGATAAAGTGTAAGACGATAATACTTTGAGACACTACGGTCAACTAGAACAAGATTTATAATGAATGAGAAGTAAGTCAATTGTCTAACAATGATTGATATTTATAGATGGATGCATGATTTTTATTCGAGCTCAACTAATTAATACATATTAAGTTAATTATTTAAGTGATCAACTAAATAGTATTCATTGGAGTCTAAATAGTATTCACAGGTATATTGACTATATATCGGAGTGCTTTTAAATAAAAAAAGAAGTCAACATCCCATTTTCCTATGCTCTTCAACATTCCAAAAGAATAGAGAAGTTTGGACAAAAATGAAAGGCTTTAAACCCTCAACCCTCAAGATGTTATTAATTATATATCTCTTCCCTTATTTTTATTTTTATTTATTAAATTCTGTAATTATCAAATCTAGTTTACATTTTATCTTATTACTATATTCATACCATTTATCTTATTACTATATTCATATCATAATCAATTGTTCGACCATTTATTAGCACAACATTTTGTATTCGAATACTATCTGAAAGTGAATTAATTAATTATTATAAATTAATCAGATTATCTTCGGCTCCCTAAGTCTGAAAGCACTGAAGAGAATGCAAATTTACATTTTTATGGATGAATTATTAGTTTGATCTTACAATTATGTACAAAAATCAGAATATATTAAAAGGCAAACCTCTATGATGCTTTAAAACTGACAGCTTTACTAAACAAGAAAGAATGAGTTTAAGAGCATTAATTAAACTGAATTCGGCTGCGAATCTTTCGGTTATCATGACGATGCGGACCGTTTGTAAATCCGAATATATGAATTATCAAAATAATAATAATAATAAGCTAAGCCATCCTACACTACTTAATCGTTGTCACAATGACAATTGGGCAATACTTTCAAGACAGAAGATCAGAGCTCAAAATATCTAATTAAATAGGTACAACAACCGACAAAGGCCGGAGCAGCAACGAATTCATGATTATAACTTTTCAACGAAACAAATGAATGATTAGTTATTTACAATCGGTTGATGTGGAAGATTCAGTCATGGCTTATTTGCCACTCAGAACTAGTTGGCACTTAATGCCGTGGAATCACTCAGTCTCTTATGGTGCCAAGAAGAGTCATTCGAGGATATTAGTACATCCATGAGCTGCTCCAGAATTCGTCGTCTCCCGGAAATATTCAACTAGCAGTAGCTGCTTCGACTCCCCCAAAAGTAACACGCCAAAATTAGAATGGAAGTGATAGCATTCAAATCGCGAACCAAGAAATTCCTTTCTTTACAAAACTATGCCATGGCTATTTAAAACAATTTGAAATTATGTACATACAAACAATTTCATTCATCTATGTTTTCCACAAGAAAGAACAAATGGATGGATTTCTGTTTGAAATTTCAATGAATCTCTCCTCCTGTACAAACTTGAATACCAAAGTCAATATCTCAGAAATAATCAGTTTCCATATAGAGAAGATATAAATAATGCCAAAATTTGCGGAATAAACCATCTGGATACTATGGTGTAATTCAGCCCTCTAGTCCTTTAGTGATCAAGTCCAATATTGATTAATAAGTTTTCAAATAATCAAATGTAGATCATTAACATCATTGTCGTTGTTGCTAGCTATTGCATATGGACGAAGATGTTAAAGACTTTTCTCAAGTTTGTAAGCAAAATTCAACAATGGGCATAACATAAATTTCATTGTAAAAGCAAGCATTACCATTGGATCTCCCACTTCTAAATCTGCTCATCAACCACAATTTTCAGATTCCGCACACATGCTTTTCCATGTTCCTTTCAATAGTTGTTCAGCCATTCTGTAATGTGATAGAGGCAATGACTCCATGGTATCTCCTAAAGCTGCCCATCCACACTTAAAATTGCTTAAATAAATGGAACAAGAATGAGACGGAGGAGAGAATTTCATTTAAAAAAAAAAGAATTCTGGAACTTTATATTATTCAATTATTAATTGGCAACAGCTCCTCCATTACAGACCATCATGCCTGATGCAGGTTTAGAAAAATACTCCAATGTGACCTAAAAAACTCTACCAGCAATTACTGTATATGCATTATAGTAATTCAATTAGGAAATTTTGATTTTCTACATGTTTAAAGGGAAACCTAGGGCACAAAGCTCCTTTCTACATGTTTATTGACTTAAATTATACAATCATTTAAGAAAAGATAAACAAATGGTAGGGTGAATACACAACATGACGAAGTAAGCACAAACAATTCATCAAATTGTAACTAGTCAAATTATAGCTGAATGAGTAAGAAAATAAGCAAGAAAAAAAAAATAATGCGCCATGACTTCTCTCCTATTCATATAGGAATAGTATCTTATGGTTAAAGTACCCATTGGAGAAGATGAGAGAAGCTAAAAAAAGTTTAGAGTGATATAACAAAGAAATATAAGTAGTTGTTGCCATTTGGTGAAGATGAATGGCAATAATCATTGGAGAAGATAAGAAAAGCAAGTTTAAAACAATATAAGGAAAAAATATAAGTACTGGCTGCCTCTTGATGAAGATGAATGGTCAACAGGTCCTTATAGAACATTGGAGTTGCTACAGCCAACTATGTTGCCTGGCACTGGTGACAAATAAGGAAGCAAGTGTCTAATGACACATTCACTGTAAGATTTTCAATTCTCTCGGTTCAAGTGGGATCAAAGTTAGGGATTTGAGGAACGTGAAATCATTTTTAAAAAAAAACATACGCATGGAAGAGTAAATGCTCAAAAAATTACACATATTGGGCCCATTGTGGATCTGCCTCTTCCTCCCTTGTCGCCAAGTTGAACCAAGACAGACATTTTCCTCAAACGGGCTAAATCTTCATTCTACAAGGCTGACTACTTGTACTTCCTATGCATTGTCTTTATTCTGCTTTTTATTTTCCCTTCATTCTTTCGCAATTCATGTTGTTAGGTTTATGAACATAAGACAATGATCCCCATAAACATACTAACAAAGACAATGTTGTTCCACTCAAAAAGAAAGATGCCCAAGAAACAAACTAACAAAGACAATGTTATTCTACTCAAAAAGAAAGAAACCCTAGAAACAAACTAGCAAGGACAATGTAATTCGTCTAACAAAAAAGAAACGAAGAGTAACAGACAGTAAAAACAAAGAATCAGGAAATCTATTCATTGATTAAGGAAACATAGATTAAGAAAATATAAAACTCCCTTATTCACCAACTAAACAAGTCATAACGTAGCACGCATAGTGATGAACGAAAACCCTAAGATAGAAGGTCAGACAAAAGCTTACCGTGACTGAAGCGACCCTAGTTCCCCTCAACCCTGAGCGTCGAATCCTGCCAACGCTCGATGGCGACAGCGGCAAATCCGCCAGAGTTCCTCGAGCAAGGGAATCCGTCGTCTCTCCCGTGCGCGTTGATGCAAGCGTCACCATAGGGGCAGCATCCGGTGGTGATGAACTCGAGGCACAACCGTGTCTTGTAGAAGGAAGGAGGGGGAGCATCGGAAACTCTACGCTTCTTAGGCGGCGTAGCCTCCATGGCGGTGGAAGAACAAGGAGACAACGACGAAGAAGGGAGAGATCGGCCGCGGGCGAGTCGAAGAGGAAGAGGAGTGAGAGGAACGCGAAGAAAGGGACAATATATACAGAAATAGCAGTGCCAATTGACGGTATATGGAATTGAACGGAAATTGAATTTAATTTTTTACGTTTAGAATTAGTCGGTAAATAAAAAAATAGTCTAAAATTAAATAAATTTAATTATTATTCAAATATTATATATATATGAAATTATTTTAATATTTTTATTTATTAAAATTTAATTCTTACGTCAAATCATAACTATTTGGGATGAAATTGAATTTTTTAATTTTATTGGATTTCAATTTTCATGAAAATTCTCATTCACTTAAATTAAGTCCATTTGTTTCATCTCAAGCTCAATCCAATAGCCAATAACGGGCCAATTCCAGCCCAATCCTGGCTAACAATTTGAAATTTATTTATTTCTATTTTTTTTCTTTAATTTGGCCTATTTACTTATACTTTTGGTTTTAATCCAAGACCCTTTCCCACATATCAACATTTTTCCAATTAAAAAAATAAATTTATTTACTAATATAACTATGTGAATATCTAGTTAATAATTCTTTTCAAGATTGGAAGTTGGAACAAGTAATTAAGCTAGTTTTCCATTAGATATGTAACTTTCCAAGAAAGTAAAAACTTCTATTCGAATGTTCTTTGAAAGTGGGAGAGAACTTGATTTGCCTCGACAAAATGTATCTTTTATCTATGCATGAATATGATGCATACTGGATATGTTTAACACAGTTGGGGTATAGTTAAATCAGCCAACTTCAAACTGTTATTGTAAATCATAAATAATAACCCATTTAATGTATTAAATGGATTATGTTCTATTCAGAGTTCAAGGTATGTGGATTTAGATGACACGAACTTGTTGACCTGAATTGTCAAGCCTAAAGAGAAACATTAACATGCAATTTACCAATATGACAAAAGCCTACCATTGGGTGCATGTCCATTGTAATAGACTAATAGTAACCAGGATTAGCTACATTTACGACCAACTGCATCACAAGAATGTGGTTATGTGGGTGTTGAACCAAAGGAGTAAATGAACAGACAAACAAACAAACAAACGATTACACTAATGCAGATCTACCAGCACAAGAAACAAATATTAATTGTAAATTAACTATATATCCTTCTATTTATCTCTAGGGTAAATTTTACTACAAACAAACAAAACAAAACGCAGGCACACTAGTCTGATCATCTATTAAATTACATGACGAAGCATCGCAAGTAACTATCAGAACAATAGTATCAAACTCTAGAACATCAGAGGCGTGTATCACTGCCACAAAAATCGCTGTAGGGCTAGTCCACTGCACTGCAATGCGTCATCTTAAACCTGGACAAGCATGAAGTTTTCAAGAAGCATTAAATAGTTGATAAGTTGACAGTTGACACTTACGTGTTATACCAAATATACAGGAGATTTAGTCTTGAATTATAACTTAAAAATGTGATTGTGGCTGTGTAATCCAGGGGTATAACAACGAGTAAAACAGCATTGATCCCCTTGTATTAAAGCGCAAACATAATCACCTTTCCTTGCAAGCTAATTGTTACTTTGGTGGATCATCTGACACAGTAAACACAGTATTTGGTCCCGTGTGGCATCATTACATAATCCCTTCTATGCACATGAATACTATCCACTAAACCTTCTTTTTTTGCAATATGAAGACTCATCAGCAATGAACAGTTATTGGCTCATCTGACGATGGAAGAGATTTTGAAACAAGAACTAAAAAACATAATAGGTGAAGATGACTGTCCATGCCCCTTGCTGTGCCATTATCAAAGAGTAGCATTTAGCCATGTAAACAAGTTACACATCAAAATGAGGTTCCCACCTAAACGTTGATGTTTGGAAACTCTTCACATTCTTGGACTCCTTCTGGATGATTCAGTTTGTCATCCATAGACCTAGTTCCAACCCATAACCTTGCTCCTCAATGACTCCCAAAGATTCCTACTATGTCTTTGATGGCCTGTCAACATCCTAATTTACTACAAAACATATCTCACCACAAACTCTATCAGCCATTCATGGTGGCAAAAGATGAATCACTCACCCCCAGCGCCTCCACCAGCCTGTCCCTAGGCCAACACGGAAGTGGAACTCTATCAGCCATTCATACTATCATAAAAAGTGGCTATATAAGCTGCTTATATAGCCACATAGGCATCTGCACTTTGGTTCATTAGGAAATTGCTCAGACTAAAGTAAGATCTCATACAAAATTTGTAGTTGCCCGAGGAAATTAGGAACTGATCAACCCATTGTTGATCAAACTAACCTTCCTGATCTGTCACTCATCCCGCCCAGGGAATTGTCTCATATCCAATGTGTTGAAGGATAAGTTGTGGCTAAAGACAAAAAAAAAAAATTATGGAATTGTGGTTGCTTGAATTGGTTAATTTGCCAAGTCATGAGTGCATATCTTTATATGCATTGCTTACATTGATTAGTTCGATATGTTATACAGTAACCATCTATATGTCGGGTCGAGGTGGACCGGCAAGGGAGGGGTGAATTGCCGTTGTAAAATAAAAACCAATCTTTTGTGCGGTCTCACAAAGAATTCAGATTTGTTGCAATAATCAGTTAAAACAAGCATAAACTAATTAAACTAGTAAAAGGCTAAGACACAGAGATTTACATGGTTACAACCTAGGTGGTTGCTAATCCAAGACGACTAAAGCTCACTATCAAAATCTCTTAATGGCGGAGAAGCCTTTTACAGATTTTAGACAGAAGAAAACTAATAACTAAATTGTTTGCAGTTGATGGATTGTTGGAAACTGAGCTCTAGGGGCCTATTTATAGCCCCGGTCAAAGTTATCCGTTTGCTGATGTGGCACTTATAGGGCGCCCAAGTGCTCTTGAGTGCCTGACACGTGGCTTAATACTTATCCAACCCATAACGTTCGCAAACGGCTAAAAATAGCCACTCGGGCGCCTGTATGAACAGGGGTGCCCGAGTGCTCGGGCGCCTAGTGCTCGGGCGCCCGAGAGCCCAAGCGCCCGTATGCTTACGGGCGCCCGAGAGTGGGCTTTTAGTCAGCAACCGCTGACCACTCTCCAGCCTGACTTCCGGTCTTCTTGGGTGATTTCTGGCCAACCCGAGTTAGGCTCACCCGAACCCGACTCCGACCTTTCTCCCCTCGAGCGTCCTTCCTTCCGGCTTCTTGTCTCTCGGACGTCGCGCACATCCTTCTCGCTCCACCGGTGTGCTCTTCCGCAATTTCCGCATCCCTCGGATGCATCAAGCCCGTCGGCTCACTTCCCCGTGCAATCCTCTCGTCCACTGCGTCTTACATTCGATTTCCTCCGCTCTTAAGTTCCTGCACACTTAGACAGAGGGATCAAAAACTAACAAGACCTAACTTAACTTGGTTGATCACATCACAACTAACCAGGGCATCAACAATCTCCCCCTTTTCGATGTATATAAACCCAAGTTCAGTTAGGGTTAAACTAAAAGAAATAACACTAAGCATGAAAGAAATATTTGCTAATTAAACTATTAAGCATAAAAGAAATGTTTTCAAATAAAACATCACAACCTCCCCCTGAACTGAAGCTACTTTCCCCCTTTGATCACAGCAAAAAATGGGAAACATCAAAGGCTAGGGAAAGGGGAAAAAATGGAATAATTCTTTTGTTTTTTTTGTTAGTAAAAAAAATTCGTTGGAAAATATTTGGAAACTTCCTTAAAGTTAACAGAGAAAGAGTAGATCTAGAAAGATCGGATTTGATAAAAATAAGTTTCGATCGAAATTTAAAGTGAAAAAAATCAAATTTTAATAAAAAATTCATAGAGTCGAAAACATGTTCGAAAAATCTGAAAATTTTTGTATAAGTGGGAAATAGAGTTTTGAGCGTGTATAAAAATTTTTGATATAAAAAACTTTCTCTGTGTTCGAAAATAAATCAAATACTGATTGAGTAGAATATTTGAAGAATGATTATTTAAAATTCAAAAGCACTTAAAAAAATTCGAGTGAAATTTTACTGAGGGTCTACTGATTATATCTGGATTCGAAAAAATCGAATCTGGGAAGATAGTTTTTTTTAATCTAATTTTAAAATTTAAAATTTGAATTTCGATCATAAAATTGTGAAAATTTGACGAAAAGAAATCTCAAAAATTCACAGTAAGTAAAGAAAATATTTATGTATTGAGAAAAAAATATGAATATAATTTTATCAATTTAAAATTTAACTGCTATTCATTTTTTTCAAAGATAGTAAATAATTTGTTAAAAAAAACTGTTATCACTAAAACATATACCGAGTAAAAATTAATCTAATAAAGATTTAGGAACCTAAAACAAGTTTATGTCTACGGGGTTAATTAAAAATTTCGCAGGTATATGGTTCTTGGACATTTTTCTAAGTTGGCCCATGTGATTTTTAATATACCAGTTTAGATTATCAGGATAACTATTTTTCTTTTGGCGTAAACATGCAATATCAAATTCTAATTTTTCAACTAAATTTCTCAAATTAACATCATTTTTCAGTTTATCAGAACCATCAGAAAAACATGCATTAGTCAATTTCATTTTTAATTTTTGATTTTCTTTCACTAATTTAAGATTAGCTTTAAGCATTGCTTTTATACCTGAGTACAGTTGATCGTGAGGGAGGAAACATACCTCACTTACCGGGTTGCTTTCGAAAAGAGGAACTCCCCCTTCGTCGCTGCTTTCTTCAGGTGTAGCTCACCCTTCTTCAGTGCTTTCCTCTTAATGATCTGCCATCAGCGCAAGTCCAGCGTATTCTTCAGCTTCTGATTCATCGGACGAGGTCTCGCCCCCGGTGGCTTTCAGTGTCATCTTCTTCTTTGGCTGGTTCTTCAGTTTGGAACACTGGTCTTTTAGATGACCCTCCTCTTTACCGTTATAGCATCAGACCTTCGGAGATTGTCTTTTACCTTGAGACTTAAAATATTTATTAGCCCTTTTAAAAAAACTTTTAAGATTTTTTACCATCTCCACCGTATTTTCATCGTCTATTGACGACTCCTCCATGACCTGGTTTCTTCTCGCGTTTAGAGCGATGTTATTCGTTTTCCTGTTCTTCCCTACACATCGAGATTTATGAAGCTCTAAAATCGAAAACAGTTGTTCTAGAGTACTTACCTCAAGATCTTTTGAAATAAATATGCGTCGATCATTGAGGTCCAATCTGGGGTTCTCAGGAACGCATTTAGTGCGTACCGTTGAGCATCGCGACGATACATTTTCTCCGAGATTCTCAAGGCTCGTGATTAGTTCCTTTACCTTGGCGTACAGTTGAGCAACTGACTGTCCGTTTTCCATTCGAAGGTTGGTAAACTGGCTTCGTAGGATGTCTCGTTGTGCTAGTTTTGCCTCAGAGGTGTCTTCGTGCAATTCCAGAAACTTTTTCCAAAGTTCCTTTGCCGAGTCGTACTTCCCGTTTGCTATTGCGTCAGCAGATGGAATTCCGCCTTTCCGTTTGCTATTTCGTCAGCTTGCTCCTTTTTGTTCTAGGAGTCAGGTTCCTTGATTTTTCCTTCGTTATCTTTCGGAGCTGAAAAACTATTTTTCATTGTTAATAATAATTCATAATCAGTAGTAAAAAAATACCTTCATTTTCTTTTCCATGCTGCGAGCTCCCCCTCAAACTTCAACGGATAGATCACTGGTCTAACCATTCTTTAAAATTTGTTGCAGTTGGCGGTTAATCCTTTTGCAAATCTTTTGTGCGGTCTCACAAAGAATTCAGATTTGTTGCAATAATCAGTTAAAACAAATATAAACTAATTAAACTAGTAAAAGGCTAAGACACAGAGATTTACTTAGTTGCAACCTAGGTGGTTGCTAATCCAAGACGACTAAAGCTCACTATCAAAATCTCCTTCTGACGGAGAAGTCTTTTACAGACTTTAGACAGAAGAAAACTAATAACTGAATTGTTTGCAATTGATGGATTGTTGGAAATTGAGCTCTAGAGGTCTATTTATAGCCCCGGTCAAAGTTATCCGTTTGCTGACGTGGCACTAATAGAGTGCCCGAGTGCTCTTGGACGCCTAACACGTGGCTTAATACTTTTCCAACACGCAACGTTCGCAAACGGCTAAAAATAACCTCTCGGGCGCTTGTATGAACAGGGGCGCTCGAGTGCTCGGACACCTAGTGCTCGAGCGCCCGAGAGCCCAAGCGCCCGTATGCTTACGGGCGCCCGAGAGTGGGCTTTTGGTCAACAACCGCTGACCACTCTCCAGCCTGACTTCCGGTCTTCTTGGGTGATTTCTGGCAAACCGGAGTTAGGCTCACCCGAACCCGACTTTGGCCTTTCTCCCCTCGAACGTCCTTCCTTCCGGCTTCTCGTCCCTCGAACGTCGCGCACGTCCTTCTCGCTCCACCGGTGTATTCTTCAACAGTTTCCGCGTCCCTCGGATGCTCCGAGCCCATCGGCTCACTTTCCCGTGCAATCCTTCTCGTCCACTGCGTCTTACGCTCGACTTCCTCTACTCCTAAATTCCTACACACTTAGACGGAGGGATCAAAAACCAACAGGACCTAACTTAACTTGATTGATCACATCAAAACTAACTAGGGCACCAACACTAAATTTTGTTTATTCATCATGTTATGTATTTTTGTGCATAGAAATAATGTTAAACCCTATATGAAACATACTGCACTTGCGTAATTGGTAGCTCCAGCGTATAGATAGTGCATGCTTAAGTTTAATAAAATTTGCATAATCTATCTAGCCATCCATTTATCCTAAACATTTGACAAACTCAAGCACTAGAAGAACATTATGGAAAACATGCATGAATTCTTATGAAAGTGTCCCTTGGCCATCATCAAACAGTTGGCAACAAATCATATCCAGTGAAGATAGTTTCCCGAAAAAACAATAAATCTGTGGTCGGATTAAATGGTACAGACAGTCTAACTGAAAATTTATTAGATTTGCATATGATTTAGGTCTGCTAGTGCCTTTATCCCACACTTCAGACAGAAACAATACAGTCTAGGAAAAGGAAAAATGTTATAGGTGTGTCTGTGTGACCAAGAAAATTGGCATTTAATGAGCTATCGGTTAAAAGTCGAAACTCTTCACACTATTAATATTACAATATTGGCAGTCACTGGAACTGCTCAGTAGTGTGGCTGAACACTGAAGCAATACTTTTAGGATTAAAACACCATGAGAATCTCATGCTATGCAATCCAATGTAATGTGCTGACAGAACAGCAATTTAAGAGTGGAATTAATTAGGCTTATCAATATATGTTTAGTAGATGCTAGGCATCCTCACATAATGTGACCATAAGCCAGGATACTGCAGCATGTAACTAGGGGGACTTGGCTGGTTTAAAACAGATTCAGTAAAATAAAATAAAGCTCTCTGCTTCAAATGAATTGTTTCCCACTTTCGGTATCTTGTAAGTGAATCTAAGAAAGTGATGTACTGATGTATCTTCAGATGCATCAGCAAATCAAAAGAAAAGGCTGTACCTTTTTTCTGCAAATACAACAAATTGCATGGGAGTATGCAAGATTTAGAGCCAACATGCCACAATGTCGAAAGAGGATATGCGTTATTAAGCCAATTGAAACTTCTATGTTGGTTTAACAATCCAACATGGCGGCATCTTACAAGAACTCATGCAAAAGTAACTACAAAAACCTTAAGCTTAATGTATGAATCTAAAAGCAAGCACTGGACTGCGTCTTGATGATAAAAGAATCAGTTTACTCTAGTGATTTTGAATGAGCAAAGTTCTGTTTCCACGGCTGCTTAACTTTTTCTAGGCATCTTCTCATATTTGATGGCCATAGTCATGTTTTCAATCTCAGCATGACAAATGTACCACCAAGTTAGATAGCTAAAGAAGAAAATCTAACATCCATCTAAAAATCTGCAACTTTAGAGATCCATAACGTATATAAGGTCTCTCTCATATGGAAGAGAAAAAACCACTTTTGCTAATTTGAACCTTAAGGCTACGTCAGAAAAACTAAGTGAAATTTAGTAATGGAAATACAGCTTACAAAAGGAAATGAACTTCATCAGCAGTATGAGCATCAGTTTTTGATCCTTGGCGAAACCATGTTTCTAAATTCAGATAAGCTATCTATTGATCTGGAAGGATGGTAGATCCTAAAGGGGAGAAGTCCTCATTAATCTTTCAAAATTTCCTTTTCCTCCTACTTTCCCAATTGGGATCCTCTGTCCCAAAAAAGCACCTGTCCCGCCTGTCCTGCTCTCCGGCGACGGCCGACAAGTCGTCCGATTGCCGATCGGACACCACCGATGAATTTTGATCGTCGTACCAAATCAAATGATATCCTAGAAGAACGATGAATCGGTCAGAATCGCTGCAATTGAATCTCGTCGGATTCGACGGTGAATCCGGCGAGATCGCAATTGCGGCGATCCCGACCGGTTCACCGTACCCCCCAGGATATAGTTTTGTTCAGGGCGGCGGCCAGAGGCCGCCGGTGGTGTCCAATCGGAAATCGGACGACTCGCCTGCCGTCGTCGGGGAGCGGGACAGGCGGGACAGGGGTTGTTTTTGGGACAGAGGATCTGCCCTCCTAGTTTCCCATGACTTAAACAATAAAAATCTTGGATTCCTATAAAATTGTAAAACTAGCAAATACGCCAATATATTAGCAATATATATATAGTGATACTTTATCATACATTGCTAACATAATGAATTATACACGTAAAAAACTTTTGAGGTTAGCTGACCATCTTTGCCCTAGAATTGAATGTTAATTCACCAAGAAAAATTGCCATTTTTTTGTTCATAGAAGAAGCTGCAAAAATTATTCCCAGACCGCCAGACGTTCCTTGATTTGTATAACGAAGATGTGCAGGAATAGTAGGTGCACATTTTCTTAACAGTTACAAGTTTTGAGGCAGCTAATCGAAGAGAGGAGCAGTATAAAGATACACTGGTGAAAAACACAGAAATATAGGGTTGAATGGAATTTCAGGTTACCTGTGATAGATATCTATCAAGACCCAACTTTAGCGGAGGACATCTTACGGAGCGCCTTATTGGCAACGATCAATGACTCGTCAATTCCGATCGCAGTCTCGTAAGCTCTTCTCGCCTCATCCGGCAAACCCTTTTCCTCGTAGCACTCGCCCAGGAGGCATAAGGCTTTGGCATTCTCGGAGTCGAACCGAACCGCCTCGAGGAGGTCGGCGATGGCCTGATCGAGGCGGCGACGACGATTGAGGGAAAGGTGGAGCTCGGCGCGCTTGAAGTGGGCGTCGGCGCGCTCACGGGGTTCCAGAGACTTACAAACCGGAGGTGCAAGGGCGCTGTTGAGAGATCGTAGGGCAGGGTGGTGGCGGCCGAGGAGATCTAGGGCGAGGGCCTTGAGGATGTGAGGAGCGGCGTCGCGGGGGTCGAGGGCGATCGCACGGTCGGCCTCGTCACAGGCGGAGCGCGCGAGGGCAGAGGTGGATCGGCTCCCGCTGCTTTTGTTACTCGAGGCGCGAGCGCGGGCGAGTAGCTGGGCGCCGTTAACGAAGTGGCGGCGGGACTGGAGAGAGAGAGAGGGGCGGCGGAGACGGGAGATGACATGCTTAGGGAAGGATCGGAGACCGAAGAAGCCGACCAAGGCAAGGAGGAGGACCAAAGCTTGCACCCATATCGACGAATCCGCCACCATCGTCGTCTCCCTTTAGCTCACCGCTGTGGGCTGCGAGCGAGATCGCCAAAACAACGGAACCGGTCGAATAGAATCAGATCGGGTTTTATTTTTTATTATTTAATTTTTTTAATTGGTAGTAATTATTCTATTTAAACCAATTAATTTTAAGGATGATTAAAAAATCTACATCAATTCTACATTTTTTTTAATTCAATTGTTCATTAAAAAATAAATAAATTTAAAACGACATCAAGTTGCTTAATGTCCAAGTTACACATGTCATTAAGCTGGTCAAACTTCGTTGCATCATCCAATTTATTTTAAAATTATATAAGAAAATTAAATTATAAGATCAATTTATAATCAACCATTAAATAATTAATAACATAAGAAGAATTTTTTTAAAAACAGGGTTTAATTAGAGGCAATTATGATAACAAATCATCGTGAATAAAGCTCAGCATGACCAGACTACCAGCGAACTTTAAGGGCAAAAATAAAGAGTATTTTTTTATTAGAATTAAAAGGGTTTTTTTCATTTATTATTAAGAAGTCAATGCTCTCGTCACAATTTTAATTTTCAATGAAAGAACAAATTTCTTAACTCAGTCATTAGCTATTGGCTATAAAGAAATTTCATGATTTATATTCTATCGTATAATTTGATAACGGACTATATATAAGAAATCTCTGAAATTAACGTAATCATTTTTTACTATAATATAATATAAATATTTCATCTTTAATTAATATTGATTAATATTATATTATAATATCATTTCTTATTAACATTAATAATAAGACTGTATTGTAAAAATTAAATTTCATAGTTTTTTTCTATGTTAATAGATATCATATTATAATAACTATGAATCATAATTATTCTAACATAAATATTTTATTTATAATCAATAAATATTCATTAGTATTATATTATTGTGGCTATGTAGTAGATTGGAATACCTAGCATAAAAAACTCATCGAAAAAATTCATTCTAACTCTCTATCACTTGACAGTTGATCATAAGTTGATCCTATAATTTAGGTCTCTTCGTATAACTTACGAACGAACTCTGAAAGACGTTTAGGCAGAGCATAATCACTTTTTTACTATAATATAATATGGATATTTTATCCTTAGTTAATATTGTTCAATATTATGGTACAGTACCATTTCAAACTTTATTAACATTAGTAATGATCCCGTCGACAAGTGAAGATTGGTTCTTTCTCGGATGACTCGGTCTGACCAAGCCGACCCGGTCTGCTGTAGTTTGGGAGGTCGGACCGAAATAGAGCTCTCAATGGGGTGGAGTGGTTGCAAAATGGCAGCGATCCCTTCTTTAAAGCCCCAGGGGGGGTTTATATAGGGGAGAGGCAACTCTCTGCTGTGTCAGGGCTGGCAAATCTCATTAAGGGATGGTCAGTTGACAGATGGTGATATTGACGGCCGCATTTAATGCTGTGAAACTGTCATAGCCGTCTGACCCTCATAAACGCCTGACACATTGCCTACTATGTCTCTTCTGTTCCCCTTTTATTATTGGCGGCTTTGCCAGGTAATGATCATGTCAGAGGGAATTATCTCTTGAGTATCTGATATGAAAAGCTCATGCGATAGGAAAGACTTGCAATTATTCGATCGTCTCCGTATGATCATGAGTACCTGACCCCGGACGACTGACCTCGATGATCCCGACCCCGGGCGTCCGACTTTGAAGGTCTTGACCACGGACGGACGACCTCGAGGGTCCCGACCTCGGGCGCCCGACTTTGAAGGTCTTGACCCCGGACGGATGACCTCGAGGGTCCCGACCTCGGGCGTCCGACCTTGAAGGTCTTGACCCCGGACGGATGACCTCGAGAGTCCTGACCTCGAACGACTAACCTCGGTGGCCCCGACCTGGGATGATCGACCCCAAGGGCCCCGACCCCGGGGTGACCTTTGATCGGACCTATTAACTGCCGGTTCAGATCAGCAATCGGACCCGACCGAGCCCTCAATCCTTCTAAAAATCATATGCCCGGATCACAAGCCTCCCTCTCAAGTCTAGTCGAAGGAGGAGCGAGATCCGACTGACTAGGCTCCTTGCTCGGTCGGCTTGCCTCTTTCTTTGTCTTCTCACGCGTCATCTCGTACGGCTGATCCTTCCTTTTAATGCCGTATCCCCCATCAAATCCTCATTAATATGAGGACGTGTGTCGCTTCCCGACTGGACATCTCGAGTAACGAAACGTCACCGGCGTGGCCTAGGCGTCGTGCGAGTAAAGCCTCGAGGTCTGGGAAATGACAGGGATCGGACGGCTAAGAGTCTGCCCCGTCATTTTCTTTCTCTTCATCGGACGGTCCCCCTGGTTTCACCCGTGGTATAAATAGGTTTGGCCCCTCATTTCACCTCCTTTTATCCCGATCTTCGCTTTCTATTCGACTTCTGTCCGTTCTCCGCCGCCCGACCTCCTCGGCCCCGACGAACAGTGTCTCCGGTGAACCTCCCCTTTAGGTACTTTTTCTTTTTGCCGATCCCCTGCCGTGCCTTTTTTAATTTCGTTCTAATGGCCTCATCGTCTGCGCCTCCGTCGGCGCCTCCCGAACCATGGTACCTGACTACCCGATCTTCCCTTACCCTAGGTCAGATAGAAACTCTACGCATAGATTACTTGATCCCAGAAGACCACCCGATAACTCAGCCCGACCGTCAAGGTCGGGCACACCAGCCCCCCTTAAGTCATTTCACAGTCTTTTCCGACCAGCTGTCAGCCGGTCTGCGCTTTCCCCTACATCCTTTCTTCCGCGAGATCTGCCGTTATTTCCAGGTCTCTTTGTCTCAATTAGCCCCGAACTCGATCCGAATCTTGTGCGGCGCCGTAATTATCTTCATCGCCCACAAAATCCCCCTAGAACCCCGAGTATTTCATTTTTTCTATTATCTTAAGAAACAAGAGCCGGGAATTTCTACTTCCAGGCTCGTATTAACTCTGCCTTCCTGGAGAAGGTGCCTTCCTCCAACAAAGGTTAGAAATCTCACTTCTTCTACATCCAATCAATCCCCCGACCGAACTGGCCTACCGAGTGGAAAGAAAACCTTCCTGATCACCCACAGCTACCCAAGAACCTTCGTTCAGAACCGGGCTACCGTTCTGCAGTTTCTAAGCTCGGGGGAGCCCGATACCACGCGGGCAAGCTATTGATCGAGGGGATGCTGTATCTGTTCCGGCTGAGCCCAGTCCCGGCAGAGCTACCCGGCACCCTTGGTACGTTTCTACCTGCTTAGTGAGCTTGTTAGTGCTAACTAAAACTTTTTCTTTCGTGCAGCCGAAGTTATGTTTAGCGCTAGGATCGACGCGGTATTGGATCGGGAGGATGAAGCCATGGAGGCTTTGGCCGCCCAGCTAGCAGCCGCTCGGGCGGTACCACCCGTAGGCGCCGCATCAGATCCCGAGCTGCCAACAAGCACAACAAATGACCCCGGGGAGAGTCTCCCGACCGAGGGGGCGGGAGTAGCAACCCAACTGACTGGCGAGGGGACCTCTTCCCCGGCTGAGGCAGAAGAAGAAGAAGTAGACCCGGCTACTTCTTCTAGCTTAGTCCGAAAACGTCGCCGGGTGGTTCTCAATGTGGACCCACCTTCGTCTCCCGAATCGCCCATAGAGGTTCGGGCTGCGACGCCTTCCCGTCCGGGTCAAGCTGTGGCCGGCCTTCAACCCCCGGTCCCGAGCTCCGCTTTGGCTCCCGAGGTTCTCCGGCCCGACCTTCGGGCTCCGGTCCAGACAGTTTCTCGGTCCGCAGCCCGACCCCCTACTCCTGCAGCAATACCTTCCGGCGCATCGACCTCAATGTCCGCGCCCCGTCCCCCAGCCCCTCAGCTGAACATCACCAACCTCGACGCCGTCGAAGCTCTCCTATCCATGAATTCCCTGCCACGGGCAACGGTGGAAGTTCAAGTGCCCTCAGCGATTTCTCTAGCTCCGACTGTCCAACCCCAGCCCTTGAACCTGCACGATAATTTGGTCTCGGGCTGGGAGGAGGGATGGACAGCGTCCCTTGCGATGGACTCTGTTACCTTGGCTGACCACTTTTTCGTGGGAATGACTCAGGTATCTTCTTTCCTTCTTCAATTGCTTATGTCCCCACTCCTGACCTCCACTTCACTTCGCAGCAATGGGCGCTGGGCCACTCAGTCAGCCAAGCGTTGGTCGACAATACTCGAGCACGCCGGGAGGCCGAAAGACGGGTGAGGGACCTGGAAGCTCGAGTGGCGCAGAGCACCCCTCCTTCTGGTGACCAGGATCTGGACCAGCTGCGCTCAGAAATAACCGCTCTAAGGTCTCATATATCGGAGCTGGAGACCCGTTCTGAGGAAGAGCAGCGGTTGGCGACTCAGTCAGCGGCGCAGACGGAGCGTCTGACTAACCGGGTGGCTCATCTGGAGGGCGAAAACAAGACCCTCAAGAGCCGATATAACCGAGCTCATGCCGACCTGGCCAAGATGTCAACCGACGCAAAGGAGCTCAAGCGGAAATTTAAGGAGTCGGACGCAGCTCATCATCAAACTCAGCTTGCCCTGAAGAACAAAGAGACAGAGCTAGCTGCCCAACAAGAGGCCTTCCATAATTTGGAACTTCAGCTAGTGGGCAAGGATGCGCAGCTGGCTGTCCGAGAGGCCACCCTCCAGGGACAGGGCGGCAAGCTTATTCGACTCAGGAAGGAGCTGGAAGACTATAAGTCGGGTGAGTCGGCCCGGATTGAGGCTGCCCGAGTGGCCTATATTCAGTCAGACTCCTTCCTGAACCTGATTTCTGAGCGGACGGGCGGCATGATTAAGTATGGAGCAGTAGGTGCTATCCAGCAATTAACCGAGGCCGGCCATCTTCCTGAGGACCTCCCTCCTAATGCTGTGAAGCTGAGGCGGATCAAGGCATCAATTCCTGAAGACGCCTTCCCCCCCTTCACCTAGGATACTTAGTTAGGAGGTTTCGACTTTCTTTTAGTCCGAGCGGCCGTTCTGTCTGCCCGCGCTTCATCTCTCTAGGCTATTTTGAAATTTTGTAATGATATCCATTCTCTCGACTTGGCCTTTTAGGCCCGACTTTGTGATGGCCCCAGGCCTTATCTAATTTCCGTGGATTTTCCTTTTTTCTTTATTTCGTCTAGCCGTTTGGGATGCCTTATATTTTTGCTAAGTGTTACTTGTTTGATGTACTCGCCCCCTTTGCTGAAGCTTGAGGCTACGAATCATACGTCCAAGCTTCACTAAGCATGGGTCGCTAGGGCCGCTCAAGTCATTCTCGTGAGATAGACTCCTTAGTTTGATTTCTTCAATCGACTCGAAAATTCAGCTACGTACCAGGCGCTCGGGAGACTAGTGCTCTGGTCTCTTAGCCTGTCTTTTCTTAAGCCTTGGGAATGTAGCTAGGTCAGGTCGATACTCTGGCTCAGCAATGAGGGTCGATCGAGCGTACAACCCGACTCGGTGGTCCTGCCAGGTCAGGTAGGTACCTTGACTCGGCAATTTGGCTCGGTCGGGCGAATACCCTGACTCGGCGATAGATACTGCAGGAAGATAATGATTTATGCTTATTTCGAGCAAGAGCCTGGACACCGTCCGACTTACCCTGACCGAACGTGGATCACCACGCCCGACCGGGCCCGACCGAACGTGGAACGCCACGCCCGATCGGCGCCGATCCGGTGGGTGCGTGAGAGCAAGTTTACTTATAACTTACCTTAGCAAGAGTCTGGACACCGTCCGACTTACCCTGACCGAACGTGGATCGCCACGCCCGACCGGGCCCGACCGAACGTGGAACGCCACGCCCGATCGGCGCCGATCCGGTGGGTGCGTGAGAGCAAGCCCACTTATAACTTGCCTTAGCAAGAGCCTGGACACCGCCCGACTTACCCTGACCGAACGTGGATCGCCACGCCCGACCGGGCCCGACCGAACGTGGAACGCCACGCCCGATCGGCGCCGATCCGGTGGGTGCGTGAGAGCAAGCTCACTTATAACTTGCCTTAGCAAGAGTCTGGACACCGTCCGACTTACCCTGACCGAACGTGGATCGCCACGCCCGACCGGGCCCGACCGAACGTGGAACGCCACGCCCGATCGGCGCCGATCCGGTGGGTGCGTGAGAGCAAGCCCACTTATAACTTGCCTTAGCAAGAGTCTGGACACCGTCCGACTTACCCTGACCGAACGTGGATCGCCACGCCCGACCGGGCCCGACCGAACGTGGAACGCCACGCCCGATCGGCGCCGATCCGGTGGGTGCGTGAGCGCGAGCTCACTTATAACTTGCTGTGGTTGTTTCCCTTGGAAAGCTGGAGTTGGTCTTTATCATCGCTCTTTCTGATTACAGTTACAAGAGTTATTCCGCTCCACTCTCCTCACGGTACAATTTTAAATGCACTGCACTCCAAGGTCTTCCGAGTCGCTTTCCTTGAGCATCCTGTAGATAATAGGCTCCCGACCCCAGCGCCTCGACCACCAGGAACGGACCACTCCATGGAGGCTCCAGCTTGCCTACTTCTCCCACTGGCTTGACTCTTTTCCATACCTTGTCCCCCACCTGGAAATGTCGAGGTATGACCTGTTGGTTGTATCTGTTCCGCATCCTTTGTTGGTAAGCGTCCATACGGACTGCAGCCTTAGCGCGGACCTCCTCGATCAGATCTAATTCAGCTCGTCTTTTCTCGCATTGTCTTCTCCATACAATTGTCTTCTGTCCGACTCACAACCGACCTCCATGGGGACTACCGCTTCACTCCCATAGACTAACTGGAAAGGGGTGCATCCGACCCTTCTTTGGGTGTGGTTCGAAGGGCCCATAGGACACCAGGAAGCTCATCCACCCAGGACCCGCCGACCTGATCCAGCTTGCTCTGAGCCCTTTCAGGATTTCTCTATTGGCTACCTCGGCCTGGCCATTACTCTGGGGTATGCCACGGAAGTGAAGGCCTGCTTGACCCCGAATTCCTTGCACCAATTTCTGATTATCCGCCTTGAAATTGCCGACCATTGTCTGATACCAGCTTATGCGGTATGCCATATCGGCATAAATATTCTGCCAGAGGAATTTCTTCACTGCTTGCTCAGTGATCCGCGCTAAGGCTTCCGCCTCGATCCACTTGGAGAAGTAATCTACTGCTACCAACAGAACTTCTTCTGACCGCTGCTTGGGAAAGGGTCCCGACTATGTCCATGCCCCATGGTCAAAGGGACAAGACACGGTGGAAGTCGCAACATCTCCACGGTCGGTGTGAAAGGTTTTGATACTTCTGACAAGATAGACAAGAAAGAGCTATCTTCTCTGCATCCTTTTGGAGAGTCGGCCAGAAGTAACCGGCTAGCAGAACCTTCCGAGCCATGGACCGACCTCCGGAATGATTTCCGCAGCACCCCAATGCACTTCTCTGAGCACATAATCCGCCTCTTCCTTCCCGAGGCATCTGGCTAGAGGTCGGGAAAAGGCCCGCTTATACAACGCGTCTCCTATCAGGGTGAATCGGGCTGCTCTAATCTTCAATATCCGAGCTTGCTCGGGGTTGTCCGGCAGGGTCCCCTCTTTCAGGTAAGCGATGAATGGAGCTCTCCAGTCCCCCTCTATCTCTGCTTCTGCTTTCCTCTCGATTTGAGCCACCAGCATGGCCTGGGGCGAAGGCTTGGGGAAAACCCATGGACGGACAGAGCTGGCCAGCCTAGCTAGCTCATCCGCCTTGACATTGTCCCCTCGAGGGATCTGGACAAGCTGGACTTCTTGAAATTCCGCCTGTAACTTCTGATATGCTTCTACATAGGCCTGTAGTTTCTCATCATTCACTTCGAATCGCCCGGCCACCTGCTGAGTCACTAACTGGGAATCAGAATGCAGGATGACCCGAGTGGCCCCGACCTGTCTGGCCGCCTGGAGGCCGGCCAAGAGGGCCTCATACTCCGCCTGATTATTGGTAGCTTGGTACTCTAATCGCACCGCGAGATGAATGGGGTCTCCCTTAGGAGACATCAACAGAATGCCTAAGCCACTCCCCACCCGGGTGGCCGACCCATCCACGTATATTTTCCAGACCCCCTCTTCTTCTTCCGTATGAAGTTCACTCAAGAAATCTGCCAAGGCCTGAGCTTTGATCGCCGTTCTGGGCTGGTACTGAATGTCATACTCGCTTAGTTCAGTTGTCCATTTGACCAACCGACCTGAGACTTCAGGATTGATCAAGACCTTCCCGAGTGTGCTATTGGTCAGCACTCGGATGGGATGGGCCAGAAAGTAGGGTCGCAGTCGCCGAGCCATCAACACCAGGACATAAGCTAACTTCTCGAGTGTAGTGTACCTACACTCGGCTTCTTTAAGTAGATGCCTAAAGAAATAGACCGGTTGCTGCTCGGTTTCTTTCTGGGTTACAAGCACAGCACTAACAGCTTCTTCAGTAGTAGATAAATAAACATACAAGGATTCTCCCTCTTCCGGTTTGGCTAGCACTGGTAAACCGACTAAGTAGGTCTTCAACTCTTCGAAAGCTCGGTCACACTCGTCATCCCACTGAAACTTAGAAGCTTTGCGCAAGATCTTGAAGAACGGCAGACTCCTGGTGGCCGACCGAGAGATAAACCGAGATAGGGCCGTGATTCTCCCGGTCAGGCGCTGGACCTCCCTCAGGTTTCTTGGTGGTGGCATGTCCAGCAGGGCTTGCACTTTACTCGGGTTGGCTTCTATCCCCCGCTCGGTCAAGATGTAACCCAGGAATTTTCCACTTTTGGCTCCGAACAAACATTTCGCAGGGTTAAGTTTGAGGCCATACCTTCGGAGAGTGCCGCAGGTCTCCCGAACATCGGCTACGAGGTCGGCAGCTTGGGAGGACTTGATGAGAATGTCATCTACATACACCTCTACGTTCCTCCCGAGCTGCTCCTTGAAGACTTTATTCATCAGCCTTTGATAAGTTGCCCCAGCATTTTTGAGTCCGAAGGGCATAACTGTGTAGCAATAAGTACCTTCGGCAGTGACAAAACTGACCTTCTCTTGATCTTCTAATGCTAAGGGTACTTGATGATATCCCTGGTAGGCATCCAACATGCAGATGAGTTCGTTCCCGGCGGTGGAGTCTACCATCTGATCTATCCGGGGAAGCGGGTAGCAGTCCTTAGGGCAAGCTTTGTTGAGATCCCTAAAGTCAATACAGACCCTCCACTTGCCACCCGGCTTGGAGACCAGCACAACATTGGCTAACCAAGCCGGGAATTGGACCTCTCGGACATGCCCTGCTTCCAACAATCTCTCCACCTCGGCCTGAATGATCTTATTTTGTTCGGGACTGAAATCTCTTTTCTTCTGTTTGACAGGTCGGGCGTCAGGGTACACGTGCAGCTTATGCTCCATTATCTCGGGTCTGACCCCTTTAAGATCTTGTTGGGACCAGGCAAACACATCTCGATTCTGGGTCAGACATTCTATTAACTGTTGTTTGAGGTCGGGCGCCAATCCAGGAGCTATCTGCACTTTAGTTTCTTCCCGGTCAGGCAAGAGCTGGACTTCTTCTTTTTCCTCTATCAGATCAGCCCAAGGAGAGGGCGGGGAAGCTTGCACCATGTTGCAATTAGCCGGCGTCGCTCGGAAGGACTTACTGACCTCCACTCGAACGTCATCCACATAGCACCGCCATGCCACTTTTTGATCTCCTTTAGCTTCTCCAACTTGGTCACCCACTGGGAATTTGACCTTTAAGTAAAAGGTGGACACCACGGCCCGGAACTCGTTCATCACCGGCCGACCCAATATGGCATTGTAGGCTGAGGGGGCATCCACTACCAGGAATGTGGCCCACCTGGTTCTCCTCAAGGGTTCCTCGCCGAGTGATATGGCCAGCTTGATCTGACCCAAAGGCTGTACTTCATTTCCCGTGAACCCGAACAGAGGTGTGGCCAAGGGTCGGAGCTCAGTAACTTCAATCTGCAATTGCTCGAAAGCTTTTAAGTATAGGATGTTTACCGAACTTCCTGTATCCACAATAGTTCTGTGGATCTGGTAATTGGCTATGATCGCGGTGACGACCAGGGCGTCATCATGAGGAACTTCTACTCCTTGCAGATCTGATGGGCCGAAGCTGATCTGTGGGCCCCGGGCTTGGGCGGAACTGCAACCCACTTGGTAGATATCGAGTCGCCTAGCCTGCGACTTCCGAGCTCTGTTGGAATCTCCATAGGTGGGGCCTCCAGAAATCACGTGAATGGCCCCGTGTACTGCATTCTGTTGGTTGGCCTGTTCCTCATTAACATTGCCGCGCTCGGGAGAGGTGGGGGTCGGGAACAGTTGTCTAGCTGTGGGGGTGGCCGATCGAGCACTGCCCTCCGACCGGTTCGGCGCTGTTCTCCCTCGACCCCGACCACCTCCTTGCTGGGCTCCTCTCGGACTACCCCGCCCAACCCTACCACGACCTCGGCCGGCCTGCCAGCAGTCTTGAAGGTCGTGGGTATGGCTGTTATGAAAGGAACAGTAAGGCTGCCACCTGGACGGGAAGCAACCCTGAGCCACTTGTTGCACTATTCCCCTTTCAGTCCCTTGTCTGTGTCCCATTGCCCTGGGACTTCTGAGAGGTCCTCCGGGAGGCGCATTCCTTTGATGATGCTGGGGGATCTCGGGTGCTGGCTTGACCTCCGGCCGCCTAGCGGCCTGTGCTTCTTCCACATCCACGTACTTACTGGCTTTACCCAAGAGGCTTTCAAAGTCCTTGGGGGGCTTTCTGATCAAAGATCTGAAGAACTCTCCTTCCTGTAACCCTTGAGCGAAGGCACTAATTAATACTTCGGACGTAGCGGTGGGCACGTCCAGCGCAACTTGATTGAACCTCTTGATGTAGGCTTTTAAGGATTCCTTGGAGCCCTGCTTCATGGTAAACAGGTTCAAACTGGTCTTGTGGTGCCTTTTGCTGCTGGCGAAGTGCTGCAGGAACAGCTTCTTGAAATCAGAGAAGTTCTTAATCGATCCCTCCGGGAGTCTATCAAACCATCGCTGGGCCGGCCCGGCTAGAGTGGTCAGGAAGGCCCGGCACTTGACCCCATCGGGGTATTGATGCAGCATCGAGGCATTCTCAAATTTCTTTAAATGCTCTTCAGGATCAGTAGTTCCTCCGTATTCAGCGATGGAAGGGGGTTTGAAATGCTTAGGCAACGGCTCATTCAAGACCTGGCTGGAGAAGGGGAATCCTGTGCGGTCAGTCGGGGTCGGCACAAGAGGGGCCTTCCCTTTGCTAACTTTGGTACGACTGGATGTGGCTTCGTGAGGGTCTGATTGCCCTGCTCCCTCAGCCGGGCCGAATAGTGCCCGATGGAAGTGAGGACTTTCATCTTGTCGGACCCCTCCTTCGGTACCCATCCGAGTAGTCTGCTCGGCCGGGCCCGCCTGAGCGGGTCGAGCCGCTGCTTGTTGCGCCTCCGCCAACTTCCTAGCTTTAGCTTCTACTAGCAGGTCGAGGTCTTCTTGCGAAAGCATCACGGCCATCCGATTGGAGTCGCTCATCTTCAGCTTTCGATCAGGTGAGATTCCCACAGACGGCGCCAAATTTGATCCTGTCGACAAGCGAAGATCGGTTCTCGCTCGGATGACTCAGTCTCACCAAGCCGACCCGGTCTGCTGTAGTTTGGGAGGTCGGACCGAAGTTGGGCTTTCAATATGGTGGAGTGGTTGCAAAATGGCAGTGATCCTCCCTTTGAAGCCCCGGGGGGGTTTATATAGGGGAGAGGCAACTCTCTGCTGTGTCAGGGCTGGCAAATCTCATTAAGGGATGGTCAGTTGACAGATGGTGATATTGACGGCCGCATTTAATGCTGTGAAACTGCCATAGCCGCCTGACCCTTATAAACGCCTGACACATTGCCTAATATGTCTCTTCTGTTCCCCTTTTATTATTGGCGGCTTTGCCAGGTAATGATCATGTCAGAGGGGATTATCTCTTGAGTATCTGATAAGAAAAGCTCATGCGATAGGAAAGACTCGCAATTATTCGATTGTCTCCGTATGATGATGAGTACCTGACCTCGGACGACTGACCTCGATGATCCTGACCCCGGGCGTCCGACCTTGAAGGTCTTGATCCTGGACGGATGACCTCGAGGGTCCCGACCTCGGGCGTCCGACCTTGAAGGTCTTGACCCCGGACGGATGACCTCGAAGGTCCCGACCTCGGGCGTCCGACCTTGAAGGTCTTGACCCCGGACGGATGACCTCGAGGGTCTCGACCTCGGGCGTCCGACCTTGAATGATCGACCCCAAGGGCCCCGACCCCGGGGTGACCTTTGATCGGACCTATTAACTGCCGGTTCAGATCAGCAATCGGACCCGACCGAGCCCTCAATCCTTCTAAAAATCATATGCCCGGATCATCTACTATCTTCAAAATTCTTCAATCAATGTTTTTATTGGTGAACGCGCAAATAAACCAGTCTGGCATGCTCGACTTGGTCATCCTTCCCTTCGTATTGTTCAGTCGATCATAAATAGGTATGATTTACCTACTTCCTTTACTTCATCTCCATCTGATTCATGTCAGGCATGTATGGAATCTAAAAGTCATAAGTTACCTTTTTCTTCATCTGAACGTGTTTCCAAATTTCCACTTGAAATAATTCATTCTGATATTTGGAGTCCTGCACCTATCTTGTCTAACCAAGGTTTCTTATATTATGTTACCTTCATTGATCATTTTAGTAAATACACTTGGCTTTATCCTATGAAAAGAAAATCTGATTTATTTGATATATTCTGTAATTTTCAAAAACAAGTTGAACGATATTTTAATCGCAAAATACTCTCTCTTCATTCTGATTGGGGAGGAGAATATCAAGCTCTTCATCGTCATCTTGTCTCTTGTGAGATTGTTCATCGAGTCTCTTGCCCTCACACTCCAGAACAAAATGGCTCTGTTGAGAGAAAACATAGACATATAGTTGAAACTGCCTTAGCTCTTCTTCATCATGCATCGGTTCCGCATAAATTTTGGGATGAAGCTGTTTGTACTGTAGTATATCTCATAAATCGACTTCCTACTCCATTGCTCAATCATAAGTGTCCTTTGGAAAAACTTTATAATCAAACTCCTGAATACACCTTTCTTCGAATCTTTGGTTGCGCATGTTATCCATGGTTACGCCCCTACTCTAAACACAAACTTGACTCTCGTTCATTATTATGTGTTTTCCTTGGTTATAGTAATATGCATCATGGGTATCGTTGCTTACATATACCAATTGGACGGATATATACATCATGACATGTTACTTTTGATGAATCTCTATTCCCTTTTTCGGCAGCCTCTTCAATCTCTTCTCCAGATACATGTGGTACTTTCTTGATGTCACCCAACAGTATCAGAAGAGATGGCATCCTAGGTCCTGCTCCGGAGCTCCCTAATAATTCTCCTATTCCATCAGAATCGCCTCAAGTACTTGCTGCTCCAATCTTAGAAGTCTCACCAGCCGAAGATAATATGCTCTCTAGCTCTGGATCCCCGAATATTACAGGTTCGGCAACAAACTCACCATGCCAACCCACTTCCTCATCACCGTCAACAAGTGATTCGGATGATAATGCTCCTCGTCGCATGCTTCCCTTAAGTGACATATATGCACGATGTCCACCAATGGCTACTCGATATCCTCTTCCTCGAGCTCTAGTGGTTTCCTCAAAAACTATTGAACCAGCTTGCTTTACACAGGCAAACAAGGATCCAAATTGGCGTAATGCAATGGCTACATAATTTGATGCACTTCTTCGCAATGAAACATGGAGCCTAGTTCCACGCACTCCGTCCATGAATGTTGTGGGCTCAAAATGGATATTCCGTCTTAAGCATCGAGCTGATGGTTCTCTTGAACGGTATAAAGCTCGCCTTGTAGCCAAAGGATTTAGTCAACAACCAGGTATTGACTTCAATAACACCTTCAGCCCAGTCATCAAAATTACATCTGTCAGATTATTGTTATCAATAGCTATTAGTTCTAATTGGTCTATCCGACAATTAGACGTTTCTAATGCATTTCTTCATGGTATTCTTGAGGAAACGGTTTTTATGGAGCAACCACCTGTGTTTATTCATCCACAATTTCCATCTCATGTTTGGCATCTCAAGAAATCTTTATATGGTCTTCGGCAAGCTCCTCGTGCATGGTTTCATCGATTATCTAAATGGTTACAGGCTCAAGATTTTTCTGGATCAAAAACTGACTCCTCTCTATTCTACAGACATAATGATGGATCTATGATTATTTTTTCTTATTTATGTGGATGACATTCTATTAATTGGCAATGATCAAAAGGACATCTCAAATTTATTAAGCATTCTCAATCAGGAATTTCCTATTCGAGATTTAGGAAATGCTCGTTTTTTTCTTGGTATTGAACTTATTCCACATGATGAAGGTTATATCCTCCCTCAGAGTAAATATATTACTAGGCTTCTTCAAAGAGCTAAAATGGATGGAGCACGTTCGATCTCTACACCTATTGCTCCAAATAATGTTCTATACCTTCTTCCTCTTCAGTGATAGCTGATCCCCAGGTTTATCGAAGTATTGTTGGAGCTTTACAGTATGTTACTATTACGCGCCCTGATATTATGTTTGCAGTAAATCGTGCTTGTCAGTTCATGCATACTCCTACTGAATAAAATTGGGAAGGTATGAAGAGAATACTTCGTTATCTCAAAGGCACTATTCTACATGGTCTTCTTTTATATCGACATTCATCTCGAGATTTACATGCCTATAGCGATGCGGATTGGGCTAGTTCTCCTGAAAATAGACGCTCTACTAGTGGATATGCAATATTTCTTGGACGAAATCTTATTTCGTGGAATTCGAAAAAGCAACCTACAGTATCTCGTTCAAGCACTGAATCTGAATATAAAGTTATAGTCAATGCAACGTCAAAAATTATTTGGCTTAAATCCCTTCTTTCGGAACTTCATCATGCATCAAATATTGCACCACAAATTTGGTGTGATAATATTGAAGCAACATATCTTACATCAAATCCAGTATTTCATGCTCGTACAAAACATGTTGAAATTGATTATCATTTTATTCGAGAGCGCGTGACAAACAAACAATTATCTGTTTCTTATATCTCTGCAGAAGATCAAATTGCTGATATCTTTACCAAGTCATTATCCAAACAAAGATTTAGCAAATTATCATACAAACTCAACGTCCGAGATCTCCCGTTAAGTTTGTCGGGGGGGGTAAAAGAGATTAAAGATAATAAATTTATATTATTATATTATTAGACATTTTCCTTATTAATCTGTTAATTGACAGATTCTTTATAAATCTGTTAATTAACAGTTTCGTTATTAATTTTTCATTTGACTAGGTCTCCTAATGTCCCTATAAATTGTGTATCTCATGGACAAGTTTTTTCAATCAAGAAAGTTATTTTGTTTTCTCTTTCTTTCTCTCTACCTCTCTTCTTTTCTACTTCTTTTAATCAAATATTGCACACCTAATAGTAAACCAGAAATCATTCGTTTCTGATCTTAATCTAGCTCCCCTTGGCCAATTCTTATTCAGTGTATTTAACTTAGGGAGATTATTCTTAGATTATTAGGGCTTCTAGCATTTGAAGATCAGTAATGATTCTTCTATTTTATATTTAATAGTAAATCAAAAAACATTTATTTAGGACTACAACTGTAATTAGGTCTGTGCCAGGATTTCTTCAGTGTTCTCCTTGAGAAGATTCACAGAGGGTTTAGTATAATACTTACGTCCACCATGGCAGGCAGGACATCCTTGGTTTTCTATCTGAGACATTCATGATTATATATATAAAATCGACATACCTGAACTTTATTTGATTAATCTTAAAGGTAAATGAATTTTTCTCCGGATTTATCCAAAATATATATATATATATATATATATATATAATCGAGATGCCCAGACTTTATCGGATTAATCTTAAAGGTAAATGAACTTTTCTCCTGATTCAATCTTAAAGTTAAATGAACTTTTCTCCGGATTTATCCAATATTCAGGGTACAACTTACATCAGAAGCAAGCCTATCACTAAAATATTTGTCCATATTGAGATTAAACTCTAATCCTCGTATTTGTTCCTATAATACTTTACCACCACTGCATCACACTCATGGGACATTTATGAGTTGTTTTCGATTGCACTGTTGATGGAGGTACAAACTCAGGTCTCAGTTGAATTTTCTGTGTGTTTCTCTCGCAAAATAATTTGTGCAAAGGAAACAGAAATTTGCCCTTGTATGTGTATACCAATAATTGATCATATTTGCACTATTCCATAAAACTCTTAGTTAAGTGCGTAGTGGGAGCAGTGTTCTAAAAAGAATTAGGTGAGTCATCATCCGTCGCCTAGCGCCTAGGTGTTTAGGTAGCGCTTAGATGGATTTTTTTAATATTTTAAATAATTATAAAAAAATATATAGAATATTTTATAATATCAATGCATAATTTGTTCAACCTACAATGAAAATAGAAAAGGTACATTAAAATAATTTATATAATCCAAAAAGATGTCACCATTTTCAAAAAGATAAAAAAAATCAAGTAATAACAATAAGGCAAATGTTAAAAATTATAAAATAAAATAATCAATTATTACTTAGTTTTTAATAATATTCTAAAAAGTGTTAGACGGTAAGAGGGGGTTGAAGTTTTTTTTTGTATTGTTTTAACAATTGTAATTATTTTATCATTTTTTTACCAATGACTATTGTTAGTATATGATTTGACTGTTAGTATCTGATAATTTATTATTTAAGAGTATATTAGTTTTTTAATTTATTATTTCTTATCTATTTATATCTTCTTTTCCTTTGTAAACCCTAAATTTGATGAATGCAATTATCTAGCCGATGTTGGTTCTTTTTTTTTCTCATCTCTTTCTCCTTCTCTTTGTATTGGCTTTTGCATTATATTTACATTGTCCACATGGTATTAGAGTATGATCTCGTCAAGATGAAAAGTTTAGATTTGGAAAGACTTCAACGCGGTCGTCGAGATTTATGATTTGAATGTTTGAATTTGGAAGGACTTTAATGTCATCGTTGAGATTTGTAATTTGAAAGTGACTGAAGGCCTATATTGTGAGGCGTTTTCAGCGATTTGTCATGGCTGGTTTACTGAGAAAATTAATCCACTATAGCTATAGAAGAATTGTATTTTTTTGAGTTTTAACCGTTAGATCGTCTTGAAATTATGACTAAATGTTCCTCGCATCAAGAGCTAAATTTTCAACGGTGGATATCAGATTTTTAGTTTTTAAGTCTACCTGACGACTAAAAAACGTGACTATTGAATATGTCTTCTCTTTGGAAATCCGATAATCTACAACAACGATTCCTTAAACTTGGAGCATCCAAAATGACAGCAACGATTCCTCCTACAAACTTTGGAGTGACTCAATCATTCAATGCCACGATTATTGCTCTTACCAAATAATTTCAAAAGTTCCTTGCATCTCATCTACATGTCATGTTAGCTCTCTAGTGGTATCTCAAGTATACCTTCCCCTATCTGGATCCTTGATTCTGGAGCTTTGTATCATATGTTGCCTAATGACAATTCTTTTGTATCTATAAATTTTTCTCCTTCTGTGTTGATCATGACCACTGATGGTTTTCTCATGCCATTAGCTGGTGTTGCCTCTATTTGTACGTTTAATTTTGTAAGTATCCCGGGTTAGTTTTGATGTGATCAACTAAGTCAAGTTAGGTCCTGTTAAGTTTGATGTCTTGTGTCTAAATGTGCAGGAACTTAAGAGCACAAGAAGTTAATCGGAAGACTCAGCGAGCTAGAAGAATACCACGGGAAGGGAGCCGACGGGCTCGATGCATCCAAGGAACGAGAAAACTACGAAAGAGTACATGGGTGGACGAGAAGGTTGTATGTGATATTCAAGGAACGAGAAGCTGGGGAGAAAAATTGCTCGAGGAGAAGGTCAAAAGTTAGGTTCAGGTGAGCTCAACTTCAAATGATCGAAAATCACTCAGAAGCTTGAGAAGACTGGTCAACCAAAGTTGACCAAAATCAGGCGAACCAGGCGCCTATCCATACCAGTGCCCAATGGCAACTCGGGCGCTCGAGAACAATTTTATCTGGCTTCTAGCTGTTGCACAGTGGATCGACTTTAACTAGAACTCAACCGTCGCTATTCAACTCAGGCGCCTAAGATGTGTCACGTCAACAACGGATAAGTTTTTCCATGGGCTATAAATGGATCCCTTGAATTCAGAAAGACAAAACAACAACTACTATTCTTTTTTCTACTCTTTCTGTATGCTTTCAAAATGTAAGAGGTTTCTTCGCCTTCAAAGAAAAAGAATTTTTTTATAGAGCGTGTCAACACCTTGAATTTGTTAAATACGGTCAATTAAAAACCGATAAAATAAATTTTTCCAAAAAATTTATTGGAAGATTAAGATTATCAGACTAGGATAAAGAATTTTAGATAACTCTTAAATTACGAAAGGATAAATAAGTTATTTATGTCTAACATGCTCCCAAATTACTGGAATGGACCTTGAAGAATCCAAGACGCAATTTAAGGAAGGAGGGAGGGCAATGAAAGTGGTCGATCGAGTTGGTCAATTTCTTGGTGATCAAGGAGCGTCCCAGCGTGTTCTTGTCGACCACTCAGGGTCCCAAGTCAACGATTCTTTTGCTTTTCGTTGGATTCTCAGTATGCAGACGCGTGGCAGCACCAACTGTCCGCTGAGTGTTGTATTGGAACGTCTAACTGTTCAAGACTGGCGTCTCCAAGCGAACAACAGAGTTCAAGCGTTAAAAGTACGAATCCTAAATTTTAAAACGATTTTTATTTTGTTTTTTCTACGATTTTCAATGTTGGGTACTAAGATTACACCTTTTTATGCGTCTTAATTTGAAATTTTAATATTAGCAAAAATAAATAAATCAAAAGAATCAATTTATATTATTTTGAAGAGCGAATTTTTTTTATTATTATTTTATCGATAGGTGACCTTAGAATATGACAGCTCATATTGTAACATGAACTGGCTGTCCAATCAATTTTCTGGGCAATTTTGACCATATATAATTTTAGATCAAGTTGCTATGTAAACTATAACTTTTTTATAGAATAAAAATTCTTAAAATAGAACATAAAATAATATAAAGTCTATTGTGACAATTTAAAAATATTGCATAATTTTATAAATTTATAAAATATTAAAAATATAGAGTTAATTGGAGAAAACTCCCCAAAATAAAACTTAACTTTGCATGTAGTCTTCACCTTATAAAATCTTTGCATACATGCCCTGATGGGATTGATAAGATTGTTTTATGTGTTATTTTTTTTATTAGTATAAAAGAGTAAAAATTTAGTATACATTATGTTAAATACTGAAAACTTGGAGGATTTAAATAGTAAATTTTAAAAATTAAGGGTCTAGTTGGGATTAACAGAATTTGGATGGATTTTTTACAGAAACATTTAAATGCCCTAAAAGCTTCCTCCCGAATCAGTTTCTCCTCTTCTCCCCAAACTCCTCTTCGCCTCGACGCCAACCGCGCGAGCGGTTTCGCCCCGACGGTGCTCCGACCTTCTCCTTCTCCTTCCTCTTCTCCCTCACGCGAACACTGCCGATCGCCGCCCCTCTTCTCCGGCCACAAGCGAGAGCACCGACGTGATCCCTCCTCTTTTTCCCGGCCGCAGACCGCAGTCGGCCTCTCCTCCCCACTACAGATGCTGCCAAGCCACCTTTCGCGATCACGCCACCGCAAGTTTGCAGGTGAGCCAACCTGATCTTCTTTTCATCGAGAGTTTTGTTGAGCATGGAATATTCTTGTCGTGAGTTTCGCTATTGGATTGGATGCGGTGTGGACCTGAGTTGGAGTTATTTATTCGAGATTTAGGATTTCTAATTAGGTTGATTGTTTTTGGTTTAGTATTTGAACTGATTTGAGTTGTATCAGATTGTAACCTAAGCAGAGAAAGGAAAGGTTTGGATTTTGTGAACTTAGGCTTAGATTTTTGGTAGTTCTATTTGGATTATGTTGTGAGTTTCCTGTGAGTTGCAATTGAGTAGGATTGTTCTGTTCAAATTTGGTTTTCATAGTCATGATCCTACTGTAGAGGTTGGTTTTGGAATTTAATGTTTGCATGTTTAGAATTAGCTTGACTTTTAGAGTATGAGACTTGTAGTTTTTCCTTGTCGTGTGCTACTAGGAGGAGTGAATCTGGATCAATGCATGGAAGTTATCTCAGCGTGATCTCATTACATGAATGTGAAATTAGTAAGGGATAATTTGTTATTATATGTTGCTAAATTGATTAATGAGAAAGTGGAGTGTGTTGATGTTTTATTTTCTCCCTCTCTTGGCTTTTGGTTAGCTATTCTTATCAGTAGGTGGTTTGTGTGAGATTAGAATTTAATAGCTTAGCTAGATATGATACACCTTGGTGATAATTGGTTTTGGATCATTGTTATATCGTAATTAAATTGTAATTAATACGTAGTGAGCTCGATAGGAATAAAAGGTTGATTTAAATTTGATAGTTTAATATTGGATTTGAATGTTTTGGTCTATTTATGAATTAACCAGTTAATCATGATTAATTGAATGCATGTTACGATTAAGCCAATCCTAATTATGTTTGGTATTTAGTTTAAAGTAGTTGTTAAAGTAGTTGTTACACACACACACACACACACACACACACACACACACACACACGTAGCAATTTGGTTATGTGTAGTTTAGTTATATTAGTGAATCTTGTAAATAGCTAAACTTTCACATTGATACAGGACCTTGAGTTGGACTCGTACGGTTGATCGTGAAGAGGTTAATTCGGACACGTTCTACAAATAAAGGCGGGTACTTCCCCTTTGTATTCATGTAGTTCTTTTACCTTTAAGCATGGTTGTTTTATGTCTAAATAGGTTGCTTGACATTGTTCCTTGTCGGTTATTATTTTAACATCGTCGTTGATACTTTCTTCGTTGATCTTCGAGTATTTGAAATTCCATATCCATATAGTCTCCTGTTGAATTAATGTTCTGTAAAATACCGCTTGTACACGAGTACTTAGAGATTCATTAAACACAATTAGGTTTATTTGGCATTAGAAATATCCTACCTGGTAGTGTAGATGCATAATCGTTGGTTTTCGATATGGTTGGTTGTATCGTTGCATCGTTGATACTTGTTGGATTTTGTTGCATCGTTGTTTTTTGGTTGTTCGTGCATCTTGTAGCATGCACCATACCTGCACCGTTGCATACTAACGACTATTGGCTTTTATTTGATTAAGTTGTCGTTAGTCATTTAGTTGCTCTGTTTACTCAACCACTTGTTGTCGTGGTAGTTGTTAGAGTGTGAGGAACTGTCTTGTTATGCCACACATGTTCGAGTGGTAGGCAAATAGTTAACACTCTCACCGTTGTTTCCGAGGGATATTAGAGCTGTTGATAGCTCCCCCTTTATTCCGATATTTAGAGCAGTTGGCTCTTAACATCCTGTCCACCCAACCACACATATCTGTGGTATTCGTTGGAGTGCGTATAGTTATCACAGCCCTACCCACTTGGTCACACAGATGCGATGTGTTGGCGGCTTGACTGGCGTCAGGGGTGACACATGTCATTGCATCATATGCATATATTGCATTTATACATTTTCTTGTGGTTGTTGCATTTATATAAGTTATGTTTGTTATATTTGGTTGACATGCAAGTATGTTTTGATATTATGATATCATGTGATTTTTCGTACATGCTTAGTTGTTATTCGGCTTTATACCATGTTATTTTATAGATGTTTTATAGGTTTAGGTACTCTTATATTCCTTAGAGATTATACTTGTTGTTTTTTCTACTTATTACAGCTTGATTATGTCATGCTTTTGTCTATATTCATATACCTGCTGAGTCCGCCCAGACTCACCACCCCTGCTTCTTATTTTTGTTTCAGATAGCTGGTAGTTGCATTTCTTGGAGCAAGGAGAGGATCTAATTATCAGTCCCACAATGTTGAGTTGTTTCCGTATTTGGTTTTAGTTGCATTATTTTCTGCACTTTATGAGTTTCCTATTTTATTTGTTTATCATGTATCGGACTGGTTTTGTCGTTATTATAGATACATTTGAGTTTTCTTTGGTAT
This sequence comes from Boesenbergia rotunda, assembly GCA_024364735.1. Classification (NCBI taxonomy): domain Eukaryota; kingdom Viridiplantae; phylum Streptophyta; class Magnoliopsida; order Zingiberales; family Zingiberaceae; genus Boesenbergia; species Boesenbergia rotunda. Next base: position 639,199 of record JAGFNQ010000071.1, on the reverse strand, counting down.
GTAGACGTTCTTCATGTTAATGATGGATGAGTTATCCATAGATATTCTATTTTGATAGTAACTGCGTGGTTATGCTTTTACTTTATGTTTATGATGGCTGAGTCATTTTTTATGTTGAGAAATATATATATTTGTCTTAACTTGTCCGTCATACAAAGGAGATGCTGCCCGATTTTCGAGTAAGCATGTGTCTCTGGGGGCGTGGCGCATTATAAAGATTTGAGTTAAATTATTTGAGATTAAGTACTAATTTAATAAATTTGAGTATAAAATGTTGGTGATCCCTCTTGTGAATATGTTGATGTGGTGGCTCCTCTATCATGATCTTGATGCAACCTCACATACTCAAATTTCTAAATTTTATACTCGAATTTCTTCAAATAATACTCAATCTAAATCAATTCATACATAAATTTTTATAATGTATACTGAAAATTTTACTATATACTTAAACAATGTATACTCAAATTTTTTCAAATAATACTCAAATTTCTTAAATTACTACTCAATCTCAAATAATTTATACTCAAATCTTTATAATCTATACTGAATTTTCTCTTTTATACTGATAAAAAAATACACAAAATCATCTTGTCAATCCCATCAGGAAGTGTATGCAAATATTTTATCAAGTGGAGATTGCATGTAAAGGTCAGTTTCGACTAATTTAGGATTGTATTTTTTAAATATTTTTTTGGATCATTTAGGATTAGATAATGGTTTTGTTAAAGACTATTACGTGGACCCAAGTTGTCTAATTTTACAAATAAATATGTTTTTTAATATTTTCGAGATCATTCTTTGCTCAATTTTAACTAATTCAATTATCTATTTATAATTTTTATTTAAAATTATTATATAGATTTAAACCCATCTAATTTCATAAATAAATATTTTTGTATTTCTTTGATCTCTGAATTAAGTCATTATATGTCTTCCTTTTAAAAGTATATACATAAAAATAATGAAGAAACAAAAATAGAAATCCATAGAGAAGAATGCTAGCCAGTAACAACAAACACTTTGTTTTTTATTAGATTTTTTTTAAAAAAAATTGAATAAACAAAAAGCACATCATGACGATTGACAGTGTGTTTAATAATACGGCCTGTGATCAATCGTAATGAGTAAGATGCATAAGTTTGAGAATTTGGATTATTCTTTAAGCCAACAAATAAGCCAAAACCATTGCCATTTAGGCTACCTCTTTGGGTCCATTTCACTACCTAACCACAACTTGCATCTTCATTGGGATTGGATTATTCTTTATTTTCTAACAATATATTTATTTCAAGACATACATCATTAGTATAATATTCTAAATTATTTTATACATAAATTTGATAACGGTCGGTGCTATTGATCGTTGGTCAAGGTTGATCAAGTTTGAGTTAACTCAAGTTGAAGTTTCGATATTTAATCAATACGTTATTTGATTTAGTGAGACGTCAAGTAGGTCAAAGTTGACCGGATACTTGATAGTTGATTAATATATTAATGGTTGAGCAAGAAGTCTAAGTGAGTCAATGATTGATCGGACTATTAGAAATTGAAAGTCCAACAGAGAGTTGACATAAGGCATGAAATCCTAACAGGTCACGATTGATCAGACGTTAAATAATAAAAAAGTCTCAACATGTCAATATTGACAAGATGCTAGGCAACGAAAAATCTCGGTAGATCAAGGTTGACCGAATGTTAGGAAAAAGAAGTCCTAGTAGGTTGAGATCAATGAGTAAAGTGGTGAGGACGTGCTCTCGGAAAAAGAACAATAAGCGTCGATCAAACCTAGGATTTCATGGGAAACCTAAAGTTGAGACCATACAACACGAAGAGTTGTCAATCATATTCATTATTATATATCTGTGCAAACATTGTGATACAGAAAGCTAAGTATAGGAGTTGACGGAAAAGAGACTCTAGGAGCCCAGAGTAGATCTAAGCGACCGGAGGTCCAACTGCCCCGGTTGTTCTAGGCGCCTAGACCATTCGAAACACAACTCCATGCCCAGATGAGGTGATGCGTCTTGGTTGGTTGGCACATGTCAACTTCCAGATTTCCGAGAGATATCCAGACACATGGAAAGGGATAAAACTTCGATGGAAGAGGTTAGATAGAGTTTAGACTAGGTGCTCCACATCAGCTAGCTAGGTGCCTGAAAGGATTCAGGAACCCAAATTGGTTGAATCAATGGATCAGATAGAGGTTGTTGGAGGCGCTCTATACTGATCCAGGCGCCTGGATAGTGCTGCAAAAGAAGGCCATGACTAGAGGCTTCAGATCATGCTTCTAACTCCTCAAGTGTTCCATTACACTTCCGAAACTTCGACACTCTGCTTCCTCAAGCCTCAACGACGTGACAACGACATGACATCGCTACGAGTTCAAACAAGCCTAGCCTTGGGTAATGTTTAGTTGTTGCTTTAAATTACGCCTACTTTCTTTTGTGCTAAATATTCGAAGGGTCGGTAGGCTTGTTGCCAAACCCTTCTTTAATAAAAGAAATGGATTGATAGTGAACTTTCATGAGGTCAAACTGGTCACCTCCAGGATTAGTCAGTTCGAAGAGTTGGATATCTAAATTACCAAAAAAAAATAAAGATATAAGAAATTGCCTCATAAATTGGCACAGTTGGTACCTACATGGATATTTGTATATGTGATTCAATTATTCATATGTTATTGAATATCTAAGAGTTGATAATTCGCGTTATGAATTTATGATATGTGTTATATAGTTCTAATTTGGTACCAAAATCATATATGCTTAATTTGTGCTAAAAATTATATTCCTAAATTTAGAACATTAAAAAAAATATTTATATCCAAGCTTTTATGATTTTTTAGAATTCAACACCTATAATTTTGAGTATTCCCATCAATCATAACAAGTTTCAATACCTACTTAAGTGAAATGGAATCAGTGTATCGGTGTAGCATTGAGTTTTTCATATCCCAACTAGTGTTTATTAATTGAAATATTATATACATTATAAATGCATACTATCTAAAATATGATTTATGACACGGAGTTTGACACCTACAACCTAAAAGGTTAGTTTAAAATTTTTAAGTATTGTTTTAAGTTACAAATTTATTATATATTCATATTTAAAAGTTATATTTGATTGTAGACTTTTTATCACATTTCATGTTCATATAAATTCTTATATGTTCCACCCTAAACTCTTAGTTATTATAAATGAGAATATATGTAAAATGTTTGACATATAAATGAAATGTACGACTAAATTTTAGATGCTTAATTACTTCATTAGCATGTTTAATTTTATAACTTTAGGGTCATACTTGTTGGTCATACTTGTATATGAAAACGGCAAGTATTTAGGATTTTTTATAAAAGGAGGGAGAAATTGAAAGAGGTCTTATATAAAATATAAATTTCTATATAAACATCATGCATTCCAAGTGATTATAAAGTACTTCTAAAATTTAAAAAAAAATTATACAAATGGAAATTATACCTACTATATTATATAAATATTGGGCTATGACTCGATCACATGAGGAAAAGATGAGAGTTGCAGAGATGAGGATATTAAGATGGATGTGTGGGCATACGAGGATGGACATGATAAGAAATGAAAATATTAGAGAGAAAATTAGGATTTAACTAGGGAAAACTCTGAAAGACGTATTTAAGATGGTGCATATATATATTTAGATGACCAATAAATATTTTAGTTAAGCGATATAAATTATGATAAATATATACATTAAACAAGAAAAAAAACTTAGTTAGTAATAATAAAATAAGATAAAATTATTCAAATATAAATGATAATGTAGTAGGAAATAGTCCAATACGAAGAATCTATATAGTTAATCTCATCTAATAGGATAAAATTTAATTATTATTGTTGTTATTCATAATTGTATCATTTTATCCATCACATGTTTAGAATTATTTTAATGTATGAAAAATTAGAGAATAATGCTACAATTTAAGTTAGTAAATTTTCTCCAAAAATAGAGTCACTTCTAAGGTAGCTCGCTCAATGACTGAGTTTTGAGTTTTAGATTACCTTGATGCTCATTTTAGTTAGGTTATCGTTTCCTAAATGAATTATCAAACATAACAGATGTGGATTGTTAAGTTGATCATATCTCTTAGTAGTTCGTCTTAACTATGGTATTTTGAAGAGTTAGCAATATACCTTAAATTAGGTGTATATTTAATGTGATGTATCAAATGTGTATGATCCTACTTTTGCTAAAGTAGAGATCAGAGATATGTTGAAAGTTATTTCACAATCTACCGGAATTGTTGTCGGATTAAAATTACAAAACAATTTAGACTTATATGTGGAGATGTGACTTAAGTTGATAATCTCAAGTTGTTGGCTTGGAAGGTTAGGTCGAGCTGCTGAATTGTCCGAGCTCTAGTGGGTTTCATCGAGTGATTGCCTTCCCGAGTTCAAGTGTGAAGATGAGAGATGAGTCCTAATTAGGAAGTCAAGTGCCAAGTAGGTTGACTATCTGAGCTTGAATGGGACTTCGTTGGGTTATTGCTGAGTGCTTCCCGAGTTCGAGTGGGAAGTTGAGTGATGAGTCCGTCTCAAGAAGTTAGAGTGTTTAGTAGCCTGACTATCAAAAGTTGAATACCGGCTTGGCCAAATGCTTCCGAGTCGGGACTTCAAGTCACCACTAGTTGGCCGTGGCGAACCGAGTGTGCATCCGAATGGTTTATGTGGTAAAACATAGGTTGATTATTTGGATAAATTTTATCCCGATCAGTCTTGCATTCAACACGCACAAGTCGTGTTCTCACACTAATCAACTTAATTGAGTGCAATCTAGACTTTGTATTTGCATCCCCTACAAGCTTACACATGATTGAGGGGAATTGTGAGAAAAAGAGAAGATAGATGAGAGAAGCCGAAGAGAAAAAAAAAATAGAAAGGGAAACTTAACTTCTATCATCACTCTCTTATTTTCTAACACGTGATGTTTATTATGACATCGTGCGTGCAAATTTTTGTGGACTCAGTGAGAACTCGTTGTTCAACCACGTCGAGGTGGGGCCTTTGGAGGCTGCATTATTTTGCACTTATTGAAATTAGGCTCGTCAGCTTGTCAAAGCACAGTCGTCTCAGGCAAGTGTTTGTTTGGCTGGAATCCTTTTCTTCTTCAGATTCTTCCAAAAAATGATACTGTTTTTGTTCTCTCTTTTTTCTTCGTGAGATAAGTTTGATTTTTCCTCTCAAATTTAAGCATGATGTTTACTAACAATTGCTTTTTAAATTTTAAAAATTTTACCACCGAAATTCTTGTTCTGAATCAGTACCTATGATATACTATTTGGACCTTAATTGTATTGCTTATGCCACATAACATCAACGACATTTTATTAGTATTGACAATTATTTGATGAATAAATTAGATTTTTATAAAATAAAAAGACTGAAATTGAGAGTTCAAATATATATGAACTTACGTGAAGACACGACAGGTCAACAAAAAACAACCAACCACGCTACGTAAACAATAACCTCCACTAAGGTTTTAACCACTCGAATTGGACATTTTTTATGAATAAATATTTAAAACTTTGTGGCGTTTATCTGTCAACGTGAGCTTCTAATGAATGATAACCAGCAATCTTAGATGCTGAGCTTGAGATTTAGCTGACAAATCCCTCAACATCAGTTCAGGTACAACATTCTTAGTGTGACTTGAAACAAAAAAACTATCGTTCATGCTACATGGCCATCCAAATTTTGCAGTGCTTCCTTGAGAAGCCTCTGAGCCTCTTCTCTCCTCCTGAAAATGTGCATATACAATATAAGTTGGTCAGCAGAGATTTTTCTATTGTGTTCTCCTGGAGATACAAAGCATGAAGTTACATAGAGTCATCATTTTAGAATGTAGACTGTCAAAGTCCAAAAATAACATCATTTTCGCCGTTCATTGATAACTATTATGTTGGTATAAGTAAAAATGACTCCGTCATCCATACCAGCACAATTTTGGTGATACAACCGAAACAAGGTATGTCTCAACCAGTACCATAAGAAACAAACCAACAGAGACCGGAATATTTTCTGTAACTCATTATTCAATTTAGTCTGTTGATTAAGAAGAGATGAAATACTAAAATGACTGTCATCTATACTCCCGATTTACCCTGGCGACCGGTGGGAAATTCGTGAGGTCGGGCCGGTCGCCCGAGATGAAAAACCTCGTTAAATATAAACAATTTTGGTGATACCAACCGAAACAAGGTATGTCTCAACCAGTACCATCAGAAACCAACAGACTGGAATATTTTCTATAACTCATTCTTCAATTTAGTTTGTTGATTAAGAAGAGATGAAATACTAAAAACAAGAAAAGGGAAGAGAAGCACTAATAATAGTAGCAAAGTAATGGTTGGTAAGAAACTTAGATGTATCAAAATATTATACTAATGTTTGTTTCAGTTCACAGTATGCTAGTATAAGTCCAACTTCTATAATTTAATCGAATAAATCCATAGATATGTAAGGAAATGAGTTCTGTTATCAAATGCCCTAGAAAACTAAAACAGGAGGACCTATCTTTAACGGGTCATACTTTTGACTCGGAATTCGGAATTAAGCTCTGTCAACCCTCACGCATGTAGAATTCAAAGATCTCCATTTGTTACTGGGGACTGTAACTGCCAAGTTTTGGGCCCAAATTCCACCGTTTAGACCCTTTCAGAGTCTCCGAACATATTTACCATTTTTAGTAATTTCTATTTTTATGGTATTCAAGGCATTTTTGATATTTATGAGTTAGGAATTCTCTATATAAATGTCCTATTTTGATAATTTCTGTTTGTTTCGAACTTTCCTTTTCGGGTAGGATTTCTTTTCTTTCCTTGCAAGATAGGAATTGAGGTCTACAAATTAGGATTTCTTTCCTTTTTTTTTTGAATTTTAGGGTCCAGAGTTTATAAAAACCCATATTCAAGTGTATGAGGAATCATCCTCCATATTGACTAAAGTTTTTTTTGGGGGGTGAACGATAGGTTTCTCTTTGTTCTTTGGTAGTTTCTCTTCTTGTCTTCCCCTCAATTCCGTCTTCTCGGCAACCCGCAAGATAATCACTATCCTGTTTGACGTCAAAATACATTATTTAATCTGCATTTGAAAAGTTGAAAAAGTGATCATAGAATTACAACTCATTTGAATTGATCTTGAAAAAGTGTTAGCATAGTATGATATTAAAGCTGTATCATTTCAATCAAAAACTGAACTGACAAAGATTGGTACAGGAATGGTATCTTACAGACTCGGAATTTACCTACCTATCACCTTGCCGTCTAATTAAAAATTGCTGAGCGCATGAGTACAGCTGCCAAAGTGCCACCCTCAAACTATGCTAGTTTGAATAATTGAATGCTCATTTAAACATATGAGAGACGCCTAATTCTATTCAACTAAAAAATGGGTACTACTCCATAGGTTGTAAATTCCAATAAAGTGAACTAGAATGTGAGCAAGTTGCATAATCCAGCAAAGATTTCTTAAAGCTTAGTGCTCAATGAACAAAATCAAAAGCCAAATGAGAATGTAAAATGAGAAGTGGAAGTTGAGATAGGGGGGATCTAGAATTTTAAATTGGGGAAGGCTGCAAATTAAATAATGAAATTAATTATTATATACCGTATATCTTTTAATAATAAAAATATAATAATTTTAAAAAATAAAATCTAGTCATCCATAGGACTCGAACTCGAGTTGTGTAAAACAAAAAAAGAGTCCACTTCTAAATCCGCCATGGCGTGGTGGAACATGAAGATGAGAAATGGTTCAAACACCGAAACATCTTAAACCTGGCTTTCCATATAGAGAAGTTGAAGGTAATTACGTACTGATGATCCATGGCTTCAATCCAGTCAATTTTTTCCCCTTTTGATCAAGTTTATAGTGTATCCGTCATCTAAACGTTTGCAGAGGATGATGCCGGCTTTCACTTCTTGTTGTGATGAGCTGGTTGACCAATGGGTGATGGCGGCGACAGGGAGGAAGATGTTTGGGTCGACCTAAAGAGTTTCACCGGGGATGTCATTTCGAGGACTGCTTTTGGTAGCAACTCTAAGGAAGGAAGGAAAATTTGATCCAATGTGATTTCAATGACCCAATGTGATCTCAGGACCTGCATTGGCGGGAGCTTTATGCATTGACCTGCCCTTTTTAGTCAATATTGATCCTAGATTTTGATTTATTTTTTCCCCATCACTCCCAAAATTTCTTGAAGTTTCATCTGCCAAATTGATTTTGAGTATTTCGAACTTACTCTTTGGTGAGATGTGGTCGTCGTCAAGTTGGTTTGCATATGTAGCTGACACATGCTTAGCTTATTATCCAAGATAACTGAGTTATATTTATCCCAAGCTTTGTTCATTTGTTTTCACATATGTTCCTAAGTTTCTATTTTCTTCGAAAATAAAAAAGAATAACCTATTACAATGTTGCAATTATATCCACTGTTTGGACCAACAGCTTGGCATATAATCTTGATTTTTTTTTTTACACAACTATAATCTCTTCTACTCAAAATCCTTGACCTTCTCCAAGCACTCTTTTCCAAACCCTCTTTCAACAATCTCTAATATCCTTCTCATCTCCTGTGTAACTCAATTTGTGTTGATAATAGCAAGAGATACATAATGGTGGTATCCAAAATTTGGAAATGTATCCAATTAAGAGTTTTTCTTCTGCTTAAGTTTCAAACTTGACACAAGCCATATTACACTGGTAGTTTATTATTTTTTGACTCATGATGCTTGATACCGTCGGTATCTATCCTATGCCAGGACAGTAGGGCGCTTCTACATCACTATCTCGAGATTGCAGAATGGATTGATTGCTCGAGCTCAAGCCCGAGTAGCTTGCGGGCGTCGACTAGGTGCTCGATCCTGAGCAACTTGAGTCTGAATGGGGTGTGTTCATGAGCAGAGCTGAGCGCCCGAGTGCTGAGTGTGAAGAGCCCGAGCACCAAAGGCCCGAGTGTTAAGGGCTAAGTGGTTGAACGCCTGAGCACCCCAAGACCGAGTGTTGAGCGTCCGAGCATCCAAGGCCCGAGTGTCGAGCGTCGAGTGTGGAGTGAACAAGCACCACAAGCCTGAGTATCGAATGTCGAATGTGGAGTGCTTGAGCACCGCAAGCCCAAGTGTTGCGCGAAAAACGCCGAGCACCCCTAGACCCGAGTGCCCGAGCACCGAAGACCCACAAGCCCGAGTGTCTGCAGAACGCCCAAACACTGAAGGCGCAAGTGACCGAGCATCAAAGACCCATAGGTCCGAGTGTTGAATGCCTAGTGCGGAGTGCCTGAGCATCACAAGCCCAAGTGTTGAGTGTGGAGCATCCGACCACAAAATTCCCAAGTGCCCAAGCACCGAAAATCCATAGGCCCAAGTGAATAGTGCGGAGCGCCCGAGCACCACAGGGCCGAGTGCCGAGTGTGGAGTGCACAAGCACCCCATACCAGAGTGCCCAAGGACCCCAGCACCACATGCCCAAGTGTCGGGTGCGAAGTGGCTAAGCACCCCGAGTCTGAATGGGTTGTGTTCCTAAGCCCGAATACGTGAGGGTCTCTAATGCGACTGTTGCAAAGGAATAGGCCTCTCGATATAGATGACAGAGATACGTCCTTTGAGAAAAAGCGGGATAGTTTTTCACTGTTCTTCTCTCCCTATATAAGGCAATGATGCCAACATCGAGATATACATTATTCTACGCTATCTCACCTAATCTCTCCTCTCTGAATCCCTAAGGTCTGACTTGAGCGTCGAAGGGGCCTCGCTTAGAGCGTAAGATATTAATGGTCCGAATGCTACCTTCATCCCAATTCGGCATTCGACTTCTATTTCACCGTCGACATGTACTATTGACCAAGTTCTTCTCCAGTCATCAGCCCATCTTGATCTCAACCGAATCCTTTTGGCGCCATATGTGGAAAATCCGAGCTAAGACATTGAGATGGGAGACATCTGAAGCCATTGAGAAAGATGATTTGATGTTGAAGGAAGGGATCCTATTGGCTTCTCAAAATCGGTCGCCCCTCCCTTCACAATGGAGGATCTGAGTCAGCTAGTGTCAGCTACTCTAGAAGAGATCCTTCGACAATAGTTCTCTGTGAATCCACTATTCTTAGAAGATCGAGAAGGACTCCAACTCATCAAGAGAAGCCGCCTAGGGAATCGATAGTCTTAGAGTCATTTTAGGAGATTCCAAGGAAAGGACGAGCTGCGTGCTAAGATAGCGAAGGAACTGAGTCACTTCCAACCACTACAAATCGACGAATACAATGGGGCTTCCGACTCGGAGCAGCACCTATGTCAATTAGAGAATGTTGCACCAATATTCATAGGGAGTGAAATGTCAGAGATCTACCTCACCACCCTCGTCGACCTAGCACAACAATGGCTCAATAGGATGAAGTCCAGCTCATCCGCTCTTTTGAGGAATTCAGCACAATGTTTTTACATCATTCGCCAACAGTAAACGATATTACAAGATCTATCTCTGTGTTTTCTTGCTAAAGCAGCAAGATAAGGAAACTTTGAAGGAGTATATATAACACTTCAATCAGGTGGCTTTGGATGTTTCTACAGCCAACTCGAAGGTACTCATTAGCACCTTCTCTCAAGGGTTATTATAGGGAGAATTCTTTAGGTCCCTAGTGAATAAGCCTCCCTTAGTCCCTTTGATTATGATGATATGCACAGGTGAGACGAGAAGTACATCAACCTAAAGAAGCACAGCGAGCGAGAAGGGCCAACGTCGCTATATCGCCCAGAGATAAGAAAGTTCTCACCCCACTGCCTCATTAGAGGTTATCTAAACCCCTTTCCAACTATGGCCTGCTCAAGACTAGGGAATCCAGATGCAAGATGAAAGTCGGCCAGTAAGGACTACAGAGTATGCTCATAGAGTGCCACTCTAACCTTTTTGTGGTCTACATCGAGCATATGGTCATTCTATACAGACATGCCATCAGCTGACTAAGGAGATCCACCAAGTCCTTCAATGATATTCGTAGGATCGATCCCTCCCAGAGTCACCTCAAAGCAAAAAACCACGTCCCATAGATTTCGAAGGCAGAACTTGAGATGGTAATGTAGATAGGCCCGACCATAGGACAAGAGTGCCCGACCAAGGAGGGCAGATCAATCCTTCTCCGAGTCCCATGAATATGTATTTATCTAGGTTTTTAGGGGGGCTTCAAAACGTGCTCGGAAAACTCGAGCAAAAAACATATGGAATAGTCACCGGGGGTGCAGGTAGACCTGGCCGAGCTGCATCCCATATTAACATCTCTATTTGGTTTTGCAAAGTGCGAAGAGAGATCTTACTTTCCTTATTTCATTAAGCCAATAGGACAGATAAACCTGCCTCTCTCCTTGGGTGAGGAGTCATTAAGGAGGACTCAAATGACTGTGATCACTATAGATCAAAGCACCTTGAACAGCACAATGCCTAGTAGCAACTAAAGAACTTATAACGCTTGGAGGGTTAACATCTAAGGGATGCTAGAACTTGCTTCTTCTCCCTATAGGTATTAAGGCAGTGTTGTTGCCCATAAGTGACTTGTAAAGTTTTTTCATACTTTTGCTCTTATAGTATCATGTACTAGATTCTCTTCTTGAACAAGGTGTAAGCCAAATTACCTTAAATTTCTTTTATATTATTTCTTCTTATGTGATTGTATTTACTATTTATCATATTGTGTGTTATAGATGGTTTCTTTTGTTGCACCAAAAGCGCTTAGTGTAATTACTTGGATCACAAGGCAATGATCAGTTGTATGAATTTATGGTGAGAAAGATTTTATTATTCTATGCACACAAGTCTCAACCTACGAGCAAGGAGGCAGATTTAGCTATTCAATTAGAGCATCTATCTAATTGAGGTTGACATACCTAAGGTTTTTCATAGTTTGTCACAACAAGTAGTCTAGAGTGGCCTCAATCCAACAATTTTAATGCAGAGACTCTAAGTGAGAGATTTTACCCTAAATACCAAAATAAATGTAAAGAATTTGCCAAATGGGGTTTGTTTGAGAACGATAATTGTCAGGTCTCTAGCCATATAGAATATACGACAGCAATCTCCAATATTTTCTGTACCAATTGATCCTTAAAGTAGTTAATAGAGTTATCCACATAAATAAACCAATAACCTTCTGTAAAACCAAGCCCAGGAAAGAGACAGAAAATATCAGCATATTGGTAAAAAAAACACCTTTTTATATCCTCTACTGCCTGTTTGCGTTGTTGTATTTGACGTTCTAGAATGTGAATAAGTGTTGCTCTGGCCTGAAAGTGGAAAAATAAAGTATCTGCGATGAATCAATGAAAAAAAAATATATTATAAGACAGGTTAAAGCAAACGGATCAAGGTACCTGGTGTGGACGCAATGAATTTAAAAGGTGATGCAAGTTCTTGAAAATGAGAGAGATGTCTTCCACTCTACGTGCATATTGTGAGGGCCTCTCGACAAGAATGTCTGCTAATTCCAAAATGTGTAGTTGAAGATCCCTATTGAGTGTTGTTAATTCCAGCTTAAAATCTGAAGCAAAGTAAATTAGATCTAAGAAACCAAACCAGAAAGGACAATACAATAGAAGCATGGAAGATGAAGTAAATGATTATCAGGTAACCAAAATGTCATGGCAGATAGCCAAATAAAACTACAATACTACATGCTTTACTCACAGAAGGTTTAACTATAGTGCTGAAGTTCATTACTTGTTCCATGTAATCATGTACATAATCAAAAAAGGAAATGAACATAATTCAGGTAAAAAGAGACTTGCCACTGGTTTTACAGAAGTAAAACTTGTAGAGCTATCTAGCTAGTAGAAGGAAATTGAAGCCTCATGATTTCTCTTTTATGAACTTAAACATCCATACAGTTTGTATTGATTGATTTCAGACCACTATATGACCTTCTAAAACACACTTCTTATGCTACAGAAATTATTAAAAAAGAGATAACTACACTACTCAGCAGAAATATAATAATGACATTTTTGCAGTGTGTCGCTGACAATATCCAACAAATAATGATTTTAATAACTATCCATTTAATCGAAGAAGATGATACAAATATATAGATTCATCACAGATCAAATCTATATAATAATGTAACTCTAATGAGAAGTTATAATAATTGCAAATTAATGTAGGAAATGATCTATGTCAAGGGGAACAAATTGTAATTTCAACGAGTATAGCCATCATCCAAGCAAGCAAGAGTTCCACGAAGTTAAGTATTAAGTAGTGTATCCAAGCAAGCAAGCAGATAAATCTATAAAATAATGCTTCCATTTCTTCATTTGTTAAATAGGACAAACTATTTTGTCTGACAAAAGAAAATTAATTAAGGTAGTGAATTCTGAACTCGGTAGACAAAATTTTATAAGATCAAACATGTAATTAATAAACATTACAATGAAAAGATTATGACTAAAACCCCATATTCCACAGAAATAAAGATAAATATTGGACCACTATCTGTATGTAGTTACTAAAACTTCACATTCTAATGCCTGCATCTGTCATTTTTTTAAATGCCACAGAAGTGCTCTTTCAGATGTTCTTCCATTTGCAACTTAAGATATGATGGAGAACTTGAGAATGATTATTTGTAGTGTTTATAGTGTGTGATTAACGTAGCTTAATTTTACATCAGTAAACATGCATGCATCATATATCATGCTACAGGGTACGAACTGCTGGAATATGGACATTGAACTATGGTAGCCTATCAATTGCTTACAATTTGCTACCACCATTCAAGATCTCCATCATGGAGAATTAAAAAAAAAAAAATCCAGCTAATCCTTCAAGTGCTACCACTGATATACATTATCTAGTGCAATGTTCTCGGAAAATTGTAGAGCTCAAAATCTTGCATGCCGAATCAGAAACAGCATTCAAGTTTATGGTAAAAATACTAGCTCACAGTTGTTAAAAGCAGAAACTAACTCTATATTATCATTTTAGAGATTTGAAAAGACCATTAATATAAAGATCCCAAAGTGATTAATTCAAAATTTTAACACTCCAATTACTGAGTATCAAATTAGAAGTCACTATCTGCATTCCACGTAGAGTGCATGTTTGAAAAGAGCATTAACATAAAGCTCCTAGAGTGATTGGTTCAAAATTTTAACATTTCAATTACTAAAAGTCAAATTAGAAATCACCATATGCATTCCGCATAGGTTGCAAGCAACTACATGTTATCCTTACCTTTCACTATCTGTAAGTAACAAATGAAGGGCAGGTCCCTCTTTTCTTTGTTCATTCTACAAGAATCTCTTAACTACAAACTCAAAGGACCATGCATTTAATAAACTAATAAAGCTTCATCATTGATTACTATTTGATTCTTAAGATTCATTAACAAAAACATACCATAATGCATGCAAATAAAATTGCTAATAACAGCAATACACGAGGGAAGGAAAGTGGTACCGATATTTAGGCCTTTAGGGTAAAGCTGACGAACTCCCTGATCCTCCAAACTCGGCAACACAACATCAGTCTAGGATGCCATAATAAAAATCACAAGCAGAATTAAAAAATCCCCAGAATACCACCAAAAAAAGGGGGAAATCATAACAATCATCACGGTAGGGCAGAATTAGTTAACAAATAATGAAGAGAAAGAGGGAAGTTACAGTATAGGAAGCCCCGAAGAGAGGGTAAGTCCCTTGGACAGGCGGCGGAGGCTCTGGAGCAGACTCTGGGTCATCAACATAGTCCTTGTAAAGACGGTAGTATGGAGGGGGTGGAGGGTACGTCGCGGCCGCCATGGGGTTCTCGAGGTCTAATCCGGTGTAGAGGCTGCCATCAAGTGGAAAGCAAAGTGTGATTACAAGGCAGTGGACGGGATATAGGGGCCAACATGATTTGGGGATTAGGTCTTATCGGACCGCATTAGGTCGGCTTTGGAATGTTTGGGGTTTCAGGGGACCCAATAAAAAGCAGGCGAATGAGATATAGGAGAGGAGCACACAAGGATTTATATAGTTCTTAACAAAGCTTTAGGCATTAAACTTGTTGCCATATCAAACACTCAACAACCTCCACTTCCATCTATCTCAACTAAACCTCTCCACTTCAACCCCCTTTATACTAAAAACTACACCACCACATCTTAGATCTAATTCCCTCTACTTCTGCCCCTGGGGCTATAGTACAGCGGAAGAGCAAATAGTTGTCATCCTAGACATTCGCGGTTCGATCCTCAGCTACAACGTATTTTGCAAGAATTTTTCCTCCAAATGGAGCGCGGGACGCTGGGCTTCTGGACCGCCCGCTACGAGTGCTTCCCGATTTACCCTAACAACCGGTGGGAAACTTCCATGGAGCCAGGTCGGTCGCCCGAGGTTCGACGTTACCCAACCTCGTTAATCATTTTTTTAATTCCCTTTACTTCTCAAATACCTCTATGAAAAAATAATTAACGAGGTTGGGTAACGTCGAACCTCGGACAACCGGCACGATCCCACGAAAGTTTCCCACCGACCGCCAGGGTAAATCCGTAAGTGCTCGCGACGGACGGTCCAGAAGTCCAGCGTCCCAGGGTTCGCATCATATTTGAAGGAAAACTTCCTGCAAAATACGTCATAGTTGGGGATCGAACCACAGATGCCTGAGATGACGACCAGTTATCCTTTCGTTGGACCATAGCCCCAGGGGCATTAACAAATACCTCTATGGCTGCCTAAAGTTAGCATCACATCATCTTTGGTTAACCCCACATTCGCCTACTTTTGACATGCTACACCCCTTTTAACCCAATTCAACCAATGGCGATTGAACTCTTAGTAGTTCGATAGAACTTAACCTAGCTAGTTCTCCATCCACTTTGGTTGTACTCCATGTAGTTCGACTAAATTATACTATCATTGAGAAGGGGTGAATGGATGACGACTTTGGTTGTACTGCATGAACACATGACCTCCCAAATTCGTAAACCATCCACAACAGACCAAAATTATCCAAATTAGAAACATATGCACTATCAGCTACTTCATCCATCAAGAACACAACAAGATCTCTTACCTTAGATGATCGCCGACCCGAAACCTTGCTCAGATTCGTCCAGGAAAACGAAAACTCATGGCGCCTAATCGAAGAGGGCTGTCAGCGCGTTCAGGAGAGGGGCGCTCGGCGTTTCTTGCGTGCGCGCCGGAGAGGACAAAATAAGAAGAGGAGAAGAAAAGGCAAAGGCGCGGCGGCGACCGTCGGCTTCGCTCGCTGCGGCGTCAAGGCAGAGAAGAGAGGAACCTGGGAAAACTGCCACGGGGTAGAGGGGATTGTTAGGGTTTTATAATAAGTTTTTTTGGCATTTTGTAAATAAGCCCTCCAATTTTTGGTATTCACAACTAGGTCCCTAATTTGCAAAGATGTCCTTTAAAATTTCGGTTTTCAACAGTAACAATAATTTTTTAAATGATTTTGCTAATGTTAACTTAAAAATTAATAAATTAATTTATTTCTTATTTTTATGTGTAGCTGTGAAGTCAATCTCGAATTAGGTTGGCATACTTCCATTTGTATTGCACAATATTGTGTGTTCATGCAGAACACTTTTGATATTCTTCTATTAGAGTCACACAGTATATTGAATCAAAATTTTATACCTTACATAATTGACTTCGTTTGATACATTGGTCTCAATATGATGAGACTTGTATCACAAAAATCAAATTATATAAAAAGGGCTAAAAAATAGGCTGAAATAAACTTGGATATCACGGTATACCCTTACTTTTAGTATCATCCTTGATAGTTGACTTCAATATTTTTTTTGGTAATTGGGATCAATGTAAGTATATTAACATAAAATTTATAATTATTTCAAACCTTCATGATCCATATTTTTTCAATTATTGAAGTACATTTAGGTGATTATAGATATTAATAATATGATTGGCTCGTGTAACCCACCTAAACTTGATGCTTTTACGCTATGGTTGTATCATGTTATGGCATTACATTGATACCCATGGTTTTAAAAACTATAAACTATTTTGTAGGCACAGGTGAAACATCTTGTTTTGCCCTGAATTCTGCAAATACATTGAAGCGCTTGGCAACTGAGGTAAGTGACTAAGAGGTGAGGAACTTCCTCTCTAGTGATGAGTTTTTTCTCCTCCAACATTTATCCACCTTTGATGATAGGGTTAGAACTTGACAAATGATCCTTGGGTTTATTTTTCCTTTTATCCACCATTGCTACTAATAGAGTCATCACAATGTACAAGGCTTCGGCACAGACCCAATAACAACTTGTAGTTGTAACTACTGCATGATGAGAAGAAAAATCAGCTCTCATAATCACATCAGCAAACCATCGAATCTACGAAATGCGAAAACAAGAGTGAAGCTCGATTTTTAACCATCGCGCATATAAGCAAAAAAAAAAAAAAATCAATGTACTGGCAATTACACCATGTTAAAAAGGTAGTAGATGGGCACACGAGAGTCGATATTTCCATAAAGCAAAGTCTTTTTCATGAGTAGATCAAAAACATAAGCGACGCGTTATCTTTTAGAAGAACCAAAAATATGAAAGAAAAATATGCGAACCAATAGATACTCACCTGCCTGCGAGAGAGAGATAGCTGGACCGTCGAGGAGATGGAGTGAAAGAGAGGGATTGGATTAACACATGGAGCACGGATTCAGCAGCGGTGAAAGTCGACCTCAGAGCGATGAGGAGGACGGTGGTTCTTATTTTAGGGTTTCCTCTAGATAAAGTTAATTTGGTTTCTGGAAAAAAAAATGATTAAAAAGGTTTTTCCAACCAACCTGCCACATGGAAGTTTCTCACCAAGATAAATCGGGAAGTGCTAGCAGTGGACGGTCTAAAAGCTCACTATCCCAGGGTTCGTGCCCCATTTGGAAGAAAAACTCAAGCAAATACGATACGCCGTAGTTGAGGATCAAACCGTAAATACCTGAGATAACGATTAGTCATTCTACCGCTGTACCATAGCAGAGATGGATTAATTGAGCCCAAGTACCAATGTTGCGATAAAGAAGTCCATAATCTTTATAATTGGGCCCATCACCCATGGATAATTGGGCCCAGATTGTTTTTTTCCAAATTTATTTTAAAGCTCATATTTTAATTAAGATAAAAGAAATTACTTCGTCACTATATTCTCTTTGAGCAATAAAAAGAGTGAAAATGAGAGAGTGAAAATCATAGTGAATGATGTGGCATGATGTAGTATGACATGATACTTTATATGCACACGTTCAATTATCACTTGGACACCATAGGTGGCCTTCGACCGCCGCTCCAAATCAAACTATACCCTAGGGGACACGGTGAACCCGTCGGAGATCGTGCATGCAAGGTGCCACGTCATTCACTATAATTTTCACTCTCCCATTTTCACTCTCTCAATCATTATTCATTCTCTTTTATCTTATTTTTTAAGAACAATGATAGAGAGAATGAAAATAGGAGAGTGAAAATCATAGTGAATGATGTGGCATGACGTGACACTTTACATGCACACGTCCGATTATCGCTTGGACACCATCGACGGCCTTCGGCCGCCGTCCCGAATCAAACTATATCCTGAGAGATACGGTTAACCCGTCGGAGATCGTACATATAAGGTGTCACGTCATTCACTATGATTTTCACTCTTCCATTTTCACTCACCCAATCATTATTTTTTTTTAAGTGAATTAGGTACTAATTACCATTTAAAAGGTATACATTTTAGATATAAATTTCAAATAGTGTTATTTTTCTTAGTTTGTCAAGTTAGGCATAATTATGTGGGATCATTTGGCTTCATCTTAATCCTCATTTATTATATTTATTTCATCGTGTATTTAACATTCACCTCTATATCGATCAATATTTATATCCTTCAAATATTTTATTATTATATATAATTGTATTTTTTTCAAATTTATTATTTCATGAAGTTATGAATATTGACAAAATTCTTAAAAATAATGATAAAAAAATTCATGATAAAAATTAGCAAATTAAATGGTGAAATAAAAAATTATAAAAGTAAGACGTGTTAGTGGGTTTTGAATTTTATTTGAGATATGGAAAAAAAATTTCTTTCTTTTTATATATATATATATATATACAAAAATAATATATAACTGCCTTATTTATATATATATATACACGAAAATAATATATTATTGTCTTATCCTGCATGTGTGATTGTGCATGGCATATCACTAATTTAAAAAAACTTTTTTATTTTTTTTAAACTTTGCGTTTAGAGTTTAAAGTATAATTTTTACGATCTGTATGGTCTAGGAATTAAGAATTTTTTTTATTTTATTTTCTTAAATTTTAGATTTAGCATTTAGAGTGCCGTATTTAGGATTAGAATTTTTAAAAATTCAAAACTTAATAAAAAACAAAACAAATATAAAAAAAATATACTAGGTTGATATGCGCATAGCGCTCAGTGCGACGCTGAGTGTATATATATATCAAATATTTGATATTTTTTATATCAATTATTCGATTATTTGATTCTGATTAAAAAAATTCTCTCATATTGAATTGGATAAGGATTCTGATTAAAAAAATTCTCTCATATTGAATTGGATAAGAGAATTAGGGTTCTTTGGTTTGTTTTATTTTTTATTTTTATTTTTTAGAAATTCATATTTTTTAATTTTTTAAAAAATGATTTTCTTTCATTCTCTAGTTTTCCAGAAAAAATTATATCTTTTTCTGGAAAATAAAGTTGGAAAATATAAACTAAATACGTTTTTAGAAAATCGTATTTTCTACGAGAAATAAAAATGAAAAATAAGTCTATCCTCTCAACTCTACAACTCTTAACCGATAAGATTGTAACTCAGGGCGTTTTGTTTACTCTATTTTCTATTTTTATTTTCCAAAAAATTATGTATTTACTAATTTTCTAGAAAATGACTTACTTTCTTTGTTTTTCAAAAAACGCTATATCTTTTTTTGAAAAATAAGGCTGAAAAATACAAATCAAACAAGTTTTCCAGAAAATCACATTTTCTATATAAAAATAAATAAATAAATAAAAATAAAAAATAAACCTACCAAACACCTCCAACTAAAAAAAATTTAAATGATTAAAACATTATTCGGTTTTTATCAAAAAAAAAAAAAAAGTGAAAACTCGATCATGAGCATTAACTGAGGCGAAACTCATTGTTTATTCGGATAAGTCATTTTCTTTAAAAAAAAAATAGAGTTGAGAAATAAAATATTTGCTAATAATGCATTCTTATTATTTAATTAATATTTATAACTAAATACTTTACAAATTTTATTAATTACACATTAAAAATTTGATTAAATCATGCTCAAAAATCTCCAACTAGGAAAATATTACGAGATGTTTTTGAAAAAAAAATACTATAAAAGTTAAATTCAGGTACTTTAAATTGACATTTTTATCAACTAAAG
Source organism: Boesenbergia rotunda (assembly GCA_024364735.1). Taxonomy (NCBI): domain Eukaryota; kingdom Viridiplantae; phylum Streptophyta; class Magnoliopsida; order Zingiberales; family Zingiberaceae; genus Boesenbergia; species Boesenbergia rotunda. Next base: position 618,741 of record JAGFNQ010000071.1, on the reverse strand, counting down.
TATTTACTATAAAATTAGTTTTTTATTAAATATTAAAGTCTGGTATAAACTACTATTAATGTTATATTTTTCATTGATTTGAAATTCAAAAATATAAAAAATTTTGTCTTGAGGTTCAAGATAAAATTTCAATTCGAGTTCAATGTATTTGAATCTTAATTCGAGTAGAATTGAATTATAGTTGATTTATTTTTAATTCAAGTTCAATATATTCGGATCTATTTAAATTGAAATTATATAAAAATAATCACAGTTCAATTTGAGTTCGAAATGCCGATGAATAATCAAATAAAATATTATAAATTTGAATTTAATAATTAATCTATCAAATTTGAAAATTTACTAAAAAAAATTTATGAGATGGTTACGTGAATGAACATAAATTGATATACATAAATGCGCATAAATTTTATCTCATCTTAAAATAAAAATTTATTTAGTTAAAATTTAAAAATTTAATTCTCAGATTTTTAAAATAAAATTTAAAATTAAAATACTTTTTGAATTTGTTAAATTATTTTCTAAATTTTAATTTTGGAATAAGATTTGAAATTTTCTTTTAATATTTGTAATTATAGATTTATCTTTTGAATTTGTGTTTATAAAAAAATTTTATTTTATTTTTGAATTTCTAGAATTTGAAGGATAAAAAAGTGAAATTACTAATAAGCCTTAAAACTTTTTTAGATGTGAAAAATGATGACATTAACTTAGTTTAATTTTGGATTTTACTAAATCAATTGAGAGTTAGTTAGTAAAGGTCATATTCTTAATTAAATAATAAGATAGTAAGATATATATAGTAATATATATAAATTTTATCTCGTCTTAAGATAAGAATTTGTTAAGTTAAAATTTGAAATTTCTATTTTGAAAATTTTAAAATATAATTTCAAATTAAAATTTGAAATTATTTTTTTAGAATTTGATAAATTATTTTCTAAAATTTTAATTTTGGATTAAGATTTGAATTTTTTTTTAAAGATTTGTAATTATAGATTTATCATTTTAATTTGTGTTTTTAAGATTTGTGATTTTATTTTCTCAATTTTTAGAATTTGAATGATAAAAAGTTGAAATTACTAATAAATCTTGAAATTCTTTTCAATGTTGAAAGAAAAAAAGATATTATTGTAATTTAATTTTGGGTTTCACCAAATCAATTGAGAGTTGGTTAGTAAAGGATTTAGATTCTTAAAATGAAAAGTATTTTTATTTAATCATGGATTCATGTCAATATAAGATATAATATTATTTTTTATAATACAAGATATTAATGACGATTATAAGTTTAATAAGGGTGGTGGATGTGGATGCGATCTAAAATTTACTTTGCTTTGATAAGGGTGTGTCAGGCCTGTGCTATAGTGCAACACACAGACGACATATGAAAACCCTAGTAGTAAGCTACTGTGATGGGTCATCCCCATATAAAAATTAATTTAATATCAAAGTGGACCAATGACCCACATATCCGATATTAAACTGATAAGAATAGATACTACACTTGATCTTAGTCAAAAGGCCGAGAAATGTATCAGTTGTTTTACCGTTCTTTGTCTACTTTTATAATTGCTCTGTGTGTAATTCGCCTTGGTAACCTCAGATGTGAGACTATAAATTTTCTTATATCAACTCAAGGGAAGCTAAAGGCCTATATTTCATTAAAATTAAATAATCATTATAACTTATTTAAAATTTTAATTTTGAAAATTTTAAAATACAATTTAAAATTAAAATTTAAAATTATCTTTTTTGAATTTGATAAATTATTTTTTAAAATTTTAATTTTGGATTAAGATCTGAATTTTTCTTTTTAGGATTTGTAATTATATATTTTCTTTTCAATTTGTATTTTTAATTATAAATTTTTTATTTAAAAAATTTATATTCGGTTTAGGCGGGAATCCTAAGCTTCATGTGAATGTCACGTCTGCATGTAAAACTGTGTTTTATAGATATTAATAGATAGATAGATAGATGGATTTGTAATTATATATTTTCTTTTGAATTTGTATTTTTAATTAAAATTTTTTATTTAGAAAATTTATATTCGGTTTGGGCGGGAATCCTAAGCTCCCTGTGAATGTCACGTCTGCATACAAAATTGTATTTTATAGATATTAATAGATAAGATATTAAGATAGTAAAATATATATAGAAAGATGCGTAAATTTTATCTCACCCTAACAAATTAAATATAAATCTTGAACAAGATTTCATAGGATTAAAAGTACAATCTCTCTCTCGGGGTAATGATGTAATGGTTAAGTTTTTTTTAAAATAACTAAAGAATTTAAGATTTGAGTCTTGTCAACAACACACTATAGAAGATTTTTTTTCTCCGGTAAAAAATGAACTTAAGAATGCTAACAATTTGAATAAGCTTCCATGAACTCTTTTTGATTTACCGTAGTATCCGGTAGGAAACTTCTGTGAGACCAGACCAATCATCGATTTCATTGACCAGATAAAAATCAGTCGAGCGTGTGTTTTTCATGCTATCAACCTGCACAAATTAAACATGTCACACCTTGTGGATATGTACACGGGTATTGGTTTCTAAGAATATCGACCCTTAACTTTAAGGGTGCGTTTGGTTGGGGGTTATCCTTGATAACCTTGGATATCCATCCAAGGTTATCAACAAAAATTTTGTTTGGTTTAGATAATCAACGATTCCCAAATAATGATAGATGCCCGACACGTCAGCAAAAGGGGCATGCAATCTAGAATTGGAAAACCTTAGAAATGTAAGATTTTTCTTGATTCCGGGGTTATGAAACTTATCTTTCCAAAATTATCCTCCAATATTTATATTTAAGACAAAAATAAACCACTACAATTTATTAAATTTTGGAGGCATTATTCGCGGTCGACGACTGCAACTATAGCCGACGACCGCAATGACGACCGCCGACCACCGTCGGCGACGATCGGCAACCGTCGCCGCCGACCAGCGGCCGGGTTCGACGATTGTCGGGGATCGGCGACTGCTGGCGATCGACACCGATCGCTGGCGGTCGGCATCGACAGTCGCCAACGGTCGCTGAAGATAGTCGGCGGTCGGCTGCCTACGCGGAGATCGACAATCGACGTCGGTGTCGTCGCGAATATTTTTTTAATTTAATATTTTAATTTTAATTTTAATAAATTAAATATAAAAAAATTAAATAAATTTTAATTTAAAATTTAATGAAATTATCAAAACAAATTCTAAAAAATAATTAAAAATAATCCAATTTTATTTATTATTATTATATATTTTTTGATATTTAATTTTTAGAAATTAAAATAAATATAATCATATAATATTATTATACTTAAATTTAACTAAAGGGTAATACGGTAAAATATTATATTATGTCATGGACTATACCTCCAAACAAATAAGATTTTATTTTATTACCTAAATTGAACCAAACAACTTCAGATTATGTTTCATTCCCAATAACCTTGGTTACTTGATTACCAAGTAATCATATAAACAAGATTATATATGATAACTTGAATCAAATGCACCCTAAAAGTTCAAAATAATTATAATTCACTATTCAAAACTAATATCTCATGTGAAATATCTAATGTAATTCCAAGTCCAAAACAAACGCAACTAAATAAATATCATGATTATAATATGAATATTTTTTCTTTCTTTTTGCTAATACAAGAAATAAAAATTCATTTGAACTATATTAATTTATAATTAAAACTATATTATATATAAAAAATTATCATAACTAAATAAGAAGTATGGTAATAAATATCAAAAAATTAAATACTTTCAGAATTTCACAAATACAGCTACATGTATTTCATTAGTATGAAAATACTAGTATTGTTAATATTTTTTTAAAAAATTAAAAATAATATTTTTTATGTGTAAATTAACTTTGTTATAGTAATAATTGATATATTAAATTCCTGTTGGTAAATCAAATGATAAATCTTTAAGTCTCAATCCATTAATTTCATAAAATTTACTCCATTATTTATTATAATTGTTCCGAAAGGAATCAATACGGACGCTCAATGCCATGAGTCCAGCCCACGAGGACGATGACGGAAGGAAAAGAGATCCCGCCCTATAAGAGTAACACGAGCGTTAATGGGAACACGCTGGAGATTTTCCGGCGAACCCACTCCGACGCTCAAGTCAGAAAAGCGAGTAGGAGAAGTTTTAAAAAACAATGAGAGTGTGTCAGTCCTGAAAAAGACCAGAAGCCCCCATAACTGGGTGCCGAAGCACTATTTATACCTGAAGCGGTGGTTACACATGTCTCCCCCACGTTCTCCTCCACGTCTCCTCATTTATCAGTTACTGGATAACCTTCGTAGCGACCTCGCAGTAATTAAATCCGGGCAGTTGTGATAATTATGACACTAATAGTCACACATCACGAGTCATAATTATCCAACAATTATCCGCAATAATTATCTACTAATCCGAAAAAAGGGGTCGTTACTTGAAGTCGGGCTACCGAATAGGATGATCCTTGGGCTCCGCTCTCCCAAGGTGATCTCGGGGTCCTTTGGCTCGAGAGGGTCCGGGGGCGACTGCCCTCCCGATGTGGTCTCAGGGACCTGTCTTCCCAAGGTGGTCTCGGGCGTCTGTCTTCCCGAGGTGATCTCGGGCTCCCCGAGGTGGTCTCGGGCGTCTGTCTTCCCGAGGTGGTCCCAGGCACCTGTCTCCCCGAGGTGGTATCGATGGACCTTGCCACATAACTTTTTCATTCCATGTGTCCACCATGGGGCGCTCAACCCCATCAATAATAATATATGACTATGCAATATTAGAACTAGTATCATTAAATGACTATCAACTCGTTCGGACTCGATCAGGTTGCCTTCCGATCAACTATTTTCCCTTTCGGTCGACTATATACTGAGTCTGGTGACCTAGACCAATTCCAACTGGTCTCGCCATAGCCTTCGTCCAGCTGTTATTTCTTGTAAAACAAACGAGCAAACAACAAGCAAAACCTAGTACTTGGTTTACCTAACATATTATATTCATTTGCTTGAAGTTCACTTATTCAAGATTTCTCTCTTTGCCAAGTAATCAACTCACAACTGACTCCACTTGAAGTTGTTTACAAGCAATTAGCTCTCAGCTCTCAGCTCTGAGCTAAGACTTGTTCGTTAAGCAATTAGCTCTTAGCTAAGACTTGTTCGTCAAGCAATCAGCTCCCAACTGACTCTATGTGGATTTATTTCACCTAGCTCCCAAGGACTTTCTTGCCAAGCAATCAACTCCAATCAACTCCACTTGGACTTGTTTGCCAAATAATCAGTCAACCAACTCCACTTGAACTTGTTTGCCAAATAATCAATTCCCAGCCAACTACGACTTATCTCACCTAGCTCCCAACTAGGATTTTCCTGCCTAATTCTCAATCAAGACTTTCACTGCCTTGTTCCCAACCAGGACTTCCACTGCTTAGCCTTGCTAGGAGTTTCACTGTATGATTGCCAACCACGGCTTCCACTACCTAGTCTTACTAGGACTTCCAACTAGTTGCCAAGTATCTGATCCTACTTGAATTTCTCACTCAATTCCAAGCTTTAACTCAACCTTGACATTGTTTGGACTTTTCACTTAACTTGATCAAACATGTTCAAGTAATTTGGTCGCATTTAATCAAATTCCCTTAAAATATTGTTCAAACAAATCATAAAAATCTTAGAGACCAATTGCACTAACAAACTTTTCTTGACAAGTATCATGTACACTTACAACTCATATCAAATACATAATATGTAACAATCCTTCATCAAATATAAAAACACGAGTTTATTATCGATGTTGCTTGCACTAACAGTGATGGCTGGAAGAATGGCTTGAGAAGAAGGTGGAGATAGCATCCCTTGATGGTAGCTTCTCCGAATTAGAGATTCCTATTCTTATAGAACCATCTTCCTTTTGTACCTCTCACCACATGAACGTACCATGAAGCATTGCCCGACCGTGTATTCCACTAAGTGGTTTCGGCCAAGGTTCAGTAAGGGGCACAGTTGTGCCTTGAGGCATGCTTCTAGCATGCCAAAAGGGGGAAGCACTTGGCGTGCTTCTGCAGAATTAACACTGGTATATAGTTAGGATTTCTACAAAGACATAGATATAGATATTAGTATATGAACAATACATAGGGCATCAACTACCACCGTAGCGAAATCGAAAACCTAGATTCCACCCATTCAACCCTTCCCCTATGACCTAAATCTTTTTTTCTCTCTTCTCTTCTTCTCCTCTCTTTCTCTCATCCTTCTAGCAAGCTATTCTCTGTCATGACTCAGCGAAGTCTAGATAGCTAGCCCTTGCCTAATCGACTAGTGCTTAATCAATAGTCCCTATGGATAGATATTTTATTACTTGACGACGTTTCCGTGCACTTGCGAATTCCACATCACGGGCTCAGTGCATTCAAGGGACGCAAGATCTACGGAAGAGTACACCGGTGGATGAGAAGAGTGTACGTGATGTCCGAGGGACGAGAAGCTAAGGAGGAAGTCCATTCGAGGAGAAGGCCAAAGACGGGTTTGGGTGAGCCCAACTCTGGATGGCCAGAAATCACCCAGAAGAGCTAGAAGACTGGTCAACTAAAGGTTGACCAGAACCAACCCAACTCAAGTGCCCGAGTCAACTCGGGCGCCCGACAATATAGGCGCTCGAGTCAACTCGGGCACCCGGCAATATAGACACCCATATTGACTCGAGCGCTCGACCTTGAGTCTATCGCCAACTAGCCATTTTTCGGTTGTTGCAACGTGGATAAACATCGACTCTGATTAAGTGCCTGTGATGTGCCACATCAACACGTCGATAAGATTGTCCAGGAGCTATAAATAAACCTCTTAACTCAGAGTCTTTCATCAATCAAGTTGTAAACAACTTCTGTATTTACTTCTCTAGTCTTCTCTGAGTTTAGAATCTGTAAGAGGCTTCTTTGCCTACAAGGAGATATTCTGGAGTTAAGCTGTTCATTTGCCTTGGATTAGTAATCACCCAAGTTGTAAACCAAGTACATTCTGGTGCCTCTTTCCTTCATTAATTATTTATGTTATGTTTGTTTAATTATGTACTTAACTAATTTCTATCTTTGTTAAGAATTACCAAAGATCATTTTTTTTGTTGTAGGGCTATTCACCCCCTCTAGCCGACGTACAAGGGTCCTACATATATGCTTTCGAGACTTTCACTACTTAACATCTAATCACTAATGACTTGCTAGGTCTTCTACTATCAAATATCTAATCCTCATTAGCCTACCAAGACTTCCACTATCAAATATTCAATCCTCATTGACCTACTTAGAATTCCAGGTGTTGGGTTTTTCTACATAGCTACAGATGTTGGGCTTCTTGCATGTTGCCCACCCGGCTACCTAGTGTAGTGGTAGCTAGAGTGTATATAGATCAGGTCATTGCATCATGTGTATATGATACATGGTGCATTTTACTTGTGTTTGTTGCATTTGTTCGAGTTATAATTGCTGCACTTGATTGACATGCATATGTGGTTGTGATTTGCACTTGTTATGATCTACTTAGTAGTACGAGCAAGGTTACTGGTGTATTATGGGGATTCTGATCATGCTCCTGTATGTTATCTTGATTTCTGGTATGTATACAGTTGTTAAGTTTATATTTTATTTTATTTCGGATACTGTATAATGTTGTTTCTTTCTACTTAATATATCTTGTTTATTACCATGCATTTATCTATCCTTATACCTGCAGAGTACACCCAGATGCACCACCCCTTGCTTTTATTTTTGGTTCAGGTAGTTGATAGTTGCGACTCGTGCTACAGGAGAGGATTCATCTGTCAGCCCCTTAGTGTCGATAGTTGTTTCATATTTTTCTTTATTAGACTTGTATTTATTTCAGTGGATGTGTATTTATGTCGATGAGTTTTGAGCTATGACTTATTCCTATGGATTTATGTTTTTATTCGGAATGTCACACTACTAGTAAGTTAAGGTAAGTTTTTACGCAGTTTATGTATTGTGTGGTTATTATTAACTGCATGATTGTGATATTTAATTATTTATTTCTGTTATTGTCAGCCGTATTGGTTGTGTTATATGTTGGGAATGAGTTTGATATGTATATAAGATTTAGATTATCCACTGTACAAAGGAGATACTGGCCGTTTTTAGAGCAAACATAGGCGCTGCGAGCGTGACATATGTTTATATAAATTTATAAACCTCACACATTGAGATAGGACTCAACTACTCATTATCTAATTAGTCACTTCAACACGCATGGTATGAAATACATATTACAATGTGTATCTTCCTACTTGGAAGTGTATGCCTTTAAAAAAATCACATCGTACAGATTTAATTAGTTCAATTGGGTCTCAATCCCTAGCTTGATTTTTCTCTTAGCTTGCTTGTCCTCCAATGATATCAATATCAAGAAGATCTAATTTAATCCGACTATATATATTTGACAAGTTTGATGGATTATAGAAAAATCCATTTTGATTGTGAAAATAAATATTTCTTAAAGTAATCTCATCTCACTACAAAATTATTAAGGTAATAAATGTATGAATTTGTTCACAACCAAGTTAATATTGTCTCATTTCTGTATGCTACACAACATCAGAGATGATTGTGCTGCACAACATCAGAGATGATTGTTTGTATAGGAGAGTTGTTAAGAAAAATAATAAAAGAGTTTTGCACAATAATAAAAGGTTGAGGATACAAACAAACATAAATGAACTTTTCTCAATATATTTCATTGATAAAAGTCATGGATCTATGGGATAATATATAACTTACTTATTAACCATTCTCCTTAATGAATAGCGGACTTGAGCGGGTTATCGAGATGAGTCTCTATGTACACTTTCTTGATTTACCCTGGTGACCAGTGAAATATTTTTGTGAGACCAAGTCGATCATCCCAAGTTCAACTATTATCTAATTATTCTTTTTTTTCTCACTAATCGACTAACTTCACTAACCCTTCAACATTAATCACTAACTCCACAATATAATTATTATCTCATATCCACTAACTCAACTATATACCCATTATTTCAAATACATTCAACATGGACAATTTCTATAATTACTAATTTTGCTACTAATTAAAATATGTCAACTCGCCAACCTACTAATACACTGATATTTATATTAAATTTTATCAACAATCTCTCCCTTAATCTAATGTTCCAAATGCAACACAATAAGAGTTAAAACTTTGAAACTCCATGTAAAATACTAAGTAGCTTTCTGAACTTTTGAAATGTATAAAATTTGAGAGGTTTGACTAGTATATCAGTAATTTGATCCTCGCATTTGTAGTAAATAGCTCTTCATATTGCTTTTGTTATTGGTTCCCATGAACATCATCGTCTTTACCTCCTCTGCCTCGACCTCTATCTCATCATATATCACTTCTACTATTTATTGAGTGATTTTCTAATAAAGTCTTCAATGTTTACTTCTCATTTTCATATTGATTAGATCCTCACGAGATGGTCTGATGGTCAGGGTGTGGGTGTTGTCACCTTGAGATCTGAGGGTCAACACATGACAGTTAGTGTACCCGCCCTCCCCATGTGCTAGTCACAATATTCGGGCTAGTAGCCCTCGTTATTTACCTTCTCTGTGTTGGCCCTAGGACGAGTTGGCCAGGGTGCTGAGGGCTAGCGAATCATCTTCTGCTACTTCTTTTTCATGTTGATTGATTTTTTGCTCATGAACCAATAATGAGATTTGTAATTCATCAATTGAAAGTAGACTTATATTATTGACTTCTTTTTAGAGTAGATAATAATTTTTTTTTGATTTACAAGGGGTGTCCAGGCTTGCGCCCGACTAATTCGCTTGGTTGATCGGCCCTACCCCACAACCTTCAACGAGAGTCCCCATCGGTCAACGAGGGTAAATCGCGGGATGGAGACACGTGGCGACTTCACCACTGATGATATCGGTACCCGATGGCTTGACCACGCAGCAGCCTGTGGCGATTTCTTCCGTCAGCATACTGCGCGCTCTACCAGGGAGGAATCGAACCCGGAAAGTGAGGGATCACCCAAGTGAGCCATTACCAATCGCGTCATTCCCACGGGGGTATCTAGATGAAATTTTGACAATAAAATTAAATTTTGACATCATAGATAGAAGAAATTTTCTCAACATTGAGAACATCCTTTATCTTGTCACGAAGGATATCCATTTTGTTAATGATTGTCATCGTTCTTGAGAATATAATCTGTAACTAATTCTCCTAATTTCATTCAAAAAATTGTGATGTCACGCCCCCAGAGGCATATGCTTACTCAAAAATCGGGCATCATCTCCCTTGTACAGCAAACAAGTTGGGACATATAATACATCATCTTCTCAAATAAGATGGCTCAGCCATCAAAACTGGAAAATAAAATACACATCCATGCAGTTTATAATAATAAAAATGATAAACATTCTAAACTGTTAATGCCTTTTAACCGAAATAAGACTAACGGAAAGTTCGAATACAAAGAAACTCCAACAAAAAGTCCAAAATGCACATATCTCTAGTACGATAATATCGAACTAATAAAACATCTACGGTCCATGACGTAAATGCGAAAACAACGAAAATGCAGAAATAACCACCACGATAGTAACACCAAATATGGAAACAAACTCAACACTATGGGACTGACAACTGGATCCTCTCTTGACTCCAAGAAATGCAACTACCTGCTATCTGAAACAAAAAAAAGAAGCAGGGGTGGTGAGTCTCGGCGAACTCAGCGGGTATACGAATAGATAATAGCATGACATAATCAAGCTGTAATAAGTAGAGATACAACAAGTATAGTCCATAAGGAATATAAGATCACCTAAACATGTATAAAACAACGCAACAACATAATATCAAAACCTCTAAGCATGTATAAAACAACGCAACAACATAATATCAACATATACATGCATGTCAACTAAGTGCAACAATCATAACTCATATAAATGCAACAAACACAAGAAAATGCATAAATGCAATAAATGCATATGATGCAATGACATGTGTCACCCCTGACGCCAGTCAAGCCGCCAACACGTCACATCTGTGTGACCGAGTGGTTAGGGCTATGACAATTGTACGCACTCCAACGAATACCACAGATATATGTGGTTGAGTGAACAGGATGCTAGGGAGACAACTACTCCAAACCCCCGATATATAGAGGGAGCTATCAACAGCTCTAATATCCCTCGAAAACAACGGTGAGGGTGTCACTGCTTGCCTACAGCAGCAACATGTGTGACATAACAGGACAGTTGCTTGCACTCTAACAACTACCATGACAATAAGTGGTTGAGTAAATAGAGCAACTAAATGACTAACGACGACTTAATCAAATGAAAGCCCAATAGTTGTTAGTATGCAACGTGCACGTATGGTGCATGCTACAAGATGCATGAACAACCAGAAAATAATGATGCAACAAAATCCAACAAGTATCAACGATGCAGCGATACAACCAACCAAGTATCGAAAACCAACGATTATGCATCTACACTACTAGGTAGGATATTTCTAATGCCAAATAAACCTAATTGTGTTTAATGAACCTCTAAGTACTCGCGTACAAACGATATTTTACAGAACGAAATTCAACAGAAGACTGTACAGATACGAAATTTCGAATACTCGAAGATCAACGAAGAAAGTATCAACGACGATGTTAAAATAACAAACAACAAGGAACAAGGTCAAGCAACCTATTTAGACATAAACAACCATGCTTAAAGGTAAAAGAACTATACGAGTACAAAGGAGAAGTACCCACCTTTTATGTAGAAGTTCGTAAATGAAGAGGACCTTCCACGATCAACCAAAACGAGCCTGAATCAAGGTCCTGTATTGAGGATAAAGTTTAGCTATTATTAGAATTATATAATTAGCTAAATTGCAATCAAATAAAAAATTAGGATAAATCCTCGTTACTACATCCTCTTAATTTAATCTTCAACGATGGTTGATTTCCTCTAACCCAATCATTAAGGTTAGATCAATTGAGTTTAATCCCAAATATAACTCTAGATCTTATAACCACATTACCTGATGAATCCAATCAGTCACAATCCAATTCCAAATCTAATCATCTAATAACTAATACAAAAGAAATCCCAAATCACCACTCACGACAAAGATGGGAGGAACTAAGAACAGAACATTCTTCCAATATTCACAGTATAAACACATACAATCTAAAACTAGATTCGATACTGAAACATGAATCTAAACCTAGAAACAATTCAAGAGTAATCCCAAATAACAATCCTTACCTGATGATCGCCGACCACCACTTCCACTGAATCTGTCGAAAATTGGGTCAGAAGAGGAAACAACATTTCACCCCTCAAGACCTAAGGTATTCGATTCATTAATATTTATGAATAATTAATGTTCATTAATAAAATTCTTATCAACCTATCAAATAAATGAACAAACTTTTAAAATAAATAAACAAGTTTATATTATTAAATTTAATAATCAATCAAACAAATTTAAAATGTAAAAGTATCAAACAATCAAATAAGCTTGACTTAAAAGCTTGATAATATCTAAACGAACTAAACTTAAGAGATTGAGCCAAAGTCAAGCTAACAAAAATTAAGTCAAACTTGAATAATTATTTTAACGACTTAGTTCATTTTAGACTTGATTTTGATTTGACTCGATTACCTTATAAACAAATTTGAACACCATGAAATTTGACTACTTAACTTGTTTATTGATGGAGTTGAATAGCCCGTGGCAGGCACGGGGATGAAGAAGTTGTGTGGCACAACACGGCGAGTCTGAGCTACCCTCCTTCCAGAGCCCTCCCGAACTTCCGTCAGGATACATACCTGGGAAGAGCAAGTCGAGAAACCCCCTCCAGGGATCACCTCGGGAAGTCGGGACCCCAAACTGCCTTGGGGAGCAGACCACCCGTAGGTCACCCAGCCAGAAGACCCCGAGGTCACCTCGGGGAAGTAGAGCCCAAGCCACCTTCAACCTCGAATAACGAACCCCCTATTTGCGGCTCCATGGATAAGGATCGTCAATAATTACGGGAGGATCAGAACCCGTAAGCCACGACCATTATCGCCCTCATCCTTACAATGGACCCGGTTTAATGACTACGATGGCCGTTACAAAGGCGATCCTGTAACCGAAGATGGGGGCAACGCGGCGAAGAGTGTGGAGACACATACGACCGCTGCCGCAGGTATAAAAGACACTCCAACCCCTCCGGTAAAGGGGGTTAAGCATTCTCTACAACTCACCCTCTCTTTTCTGTCTTACACCTTTATCTATCGAGGTACTGACTTGAGCGTCAGAGAGGGGTTCGGCGGACAACCTCCAGCGTGTTCCCCTAATGCTCGTGTTGATCTTACAGGGTGCATAGTTCCTCCCCTCCTGTCAGCCTCAACGTGGGCAGAACCTCGGTGAATAGCCATCGTCGTCGACTCCTTCCGAAACAAATTGTTGATGCAGTCTGACCCGATTGTTGTTTTGTTGTTGACAACAATTTAAGTTTGGTTGAGTTATTCGGATTAATTCCTGGTCGGACACTGGGCACGGAGTGATGGAAATCCCGGTGAGTGAAGTCGGGTCCTGGTGAGTGAAGCCAGGTTGATGGAAATCCCAGTGAGTGAAGCGGGGTCCTGGTGAGTGAAGCCCAGTGGATTGAAATCCCGGTGAGTGAAGCCGAGTCCTGGTGAGTGAAGCCAGGTTGATTGAAATTCCGGTGACTGAAGCCGGGTCCTGGTGAGTGAAGCCAGGTGATTGAAATCCCGGTGAGTGAAGCCGGGTCCTGGTGAGTGAAGCCAGGTGACGGAAATCCCGGTGAGTGAAGCCGGGTCCTGGCGAGTGAAGCTAGGTTGAATGAAATCCTGGTGAGTGAAGTCGGGTCCCGGTGAGTGAAGTCGGGTGACCGAAACCCTGGTGAGTGAAGCGAGGCCCTAGTGAGTGAAGCTAGGTTGAATGAAGCCCCAGTGAGTGAAGCTGGTCACGGAGTCTTGGTCCGGGGGACTGAGCACGAGTCAGAGAAGGCTAGGGAGCCCGTTCTCTTGACTTAGGGTTGGATTGATTGAAGCTGGATCAGTTTGGAGACTGATCAGGGAGTTGGCACGAACTCCTTTTGTGGATCGGTCTGGTGACCGATCAGGGAGAGAACAGAAAGGTTTCTATTGGGCTTCTGATTGTTCTGGTGAACGATCAGAGAAGAGGTCAGTGGCTTTGGGAGGAGACTTTGATCGATCAATGTGACCGATCAAATATCGCGAGTTCCTCACCCGGATCGATCAGGATGGATCCTGATCGGTCAGGGAGTGACCTGATCAGTCACCAGACCGATCAGGGCACAACCTGATCGGTCTGGGGACCGATCAGAGGCTTTGGCCTGTGAGAGCTAGAATTCCTCTAGCAAGTGCTGGATCGGTCCGGTGACCGATCCACGATCTGTGATCGGTCAGTGTGACCGATCACAAGAAGTCCGCGATTCCAGTTTCTCACTGTGGACCGATCAGGCTGGAGCCTGATCATTCAGGACCTACCCTGATCGGTTTAGTGACCGATCAGTGCCTGTAACTTTAATTTGAAATAGCTGTCAGACGTTCTGATCGCGTCTATTTTCCTCTGTGTTTTCTCTGCTACTTGCTGATATTGTTTGATACGCATTTGCTAAGCCTCTGATCAGTGTGCAGGTTAGACAGGGAGGATTCAAATAATGGAGGAGAGTCAACTGGGGACTTTCCATTGAGCAGGTTTGTATGTATTCTCTTCTCAGGTTTCAACGGCTTTTGAGGCGCGGCTGGCGACTGACGGAGGCTCAGCTGGCGACTGACAGAGGCTCAGCTGAAGAGGTCTTCAGTGGACTGAGTGCTCAGGGAGGTCAGTGGGTTCAGGCTGTGCTCAGTGGATGCTTACGAAGCTTGGTGATGAGGAGAGGAAGCTTAAGACGAAGTTGGAAGCAGAGGAGCTATAAGGAAGTGAATAGACATAAAACTTGAGGAGTTTTTGCTGGGCTGGTTTTTGTGCTCTCTGTTGCTTCATGCTTGAGTGTTCTTGTCACATCCTTGTGAGAATTCCTTCTAATGTCTCGTGAGCTTAACTTGTATCTTCTTGAGACCGCTTGTTGTGAGGTTTCTCCATCGAGAAGGAGGCATTTGATATCCGGGGTTCACCGGGGCTTGATCTGCCGACGATCAAGGGATCACCCACCTCACGGGCACGCCAAGGAGTAGGGGCAAGTTATCCCCGAACCTTGTACATCGTCTTGTTAGCGATTTGGTTTGTTATTTATGTTTCTGTCTTAGTTTTTTGTTAGTTTCTGCTCTTGTTTGCTTCCGCTACTAACCTGACTGCAGAGAACTTAAAAAGAGCAAGAGTTTTGTGTCTGGCTACATTCACCCCCCCCTCTATAGCCATCCAAGCACCAACAAGTCGTATCAGAGCTTGGGGCCCTGCTCAAACGGATTAACACCCGAGAGTCAACAAGAATGACTTTGAGAGAAGGTTTTAGCACCAGCAGACCACCCTTCTTCGACGGATCAAATTTTCCATATTGGAGGTCGAGGATGGAGTATTATTTGAAGACCAACATTAATATGTAGTTTGCTGTGAAGGAGGGATTCATCCCTCCAAGAGATGCTGAAGGAAAAGAGCTCGGTTTCTCAAGTTGGTCAGCTGAGCAAACTCGAAAGGGGGAAGCCGATGCTAAAGCCATGGTCACCTTGCAATGTTGGATGACCAAGGAGGAGTTGATCAAGGTGGGTCCTTTCACAAGTGCTAATGACCTTTGGAACAAAATGATTGAGCTCCATGAAGGAACTCAAGATACCCGGAGAGCCAAGAAAGACCTCCTTCTCAGCCAACTTCAGAACTTGACAATGGAAGAAGATGAAACTGTAAATATGCTCCATGGGTGATTCAAGGAGATCTTCAATGGTCTCCATTCCATTAATGAGAAGGTAGAGAATCGAGATCTTGTAAGGTAGATCCTCAAATCTTTCCCTAGGAATTCTTTGTGGTCATCCATAGTGGATGCCTACAAGGTATCTAAGGATCTTTCAATTATTAAGTTAGAAGATTTGTTTTGTGAAATGGAACTACATGAGATCTCTAACCAAAGCCCCAAGGAGAAGGGTGTGGCTCTTCAGGTGGCAGAAGGAAGAAGAAGAAGGAAAAGGAGGAGAGCTTCTGTCACATGGCCCTCATGGCCATAGAGGATTCGAATGAAGAAAGGAGTGATACCGAATCATGGGACTCCTTAACCGCACCTTCATCATCTTCGGATGATGAAAAGGTAATCTCTCCCGAGTTAGATAAGTGCTATAGGACAATTGCATGCTTAACTAGTTTGCTTAAAAAAATCTAAGAACAAGATTAAATTATTGAGATTAGAAGTAGACAAATTGAAAACATCTAAGGATCATGATAATAATGATTTACATGTTAATGCTCTTGAGGATGAGAATAAGGATTTGAAGAGCGAAATTGAAAATCTCAAGAATATTCTTGAGAAGTTTTTAACAAGCTCTAAAACATTAGATATGGTCTTAAATTCTCAAAGAGCAGTCTACAATAAGGTTGGTTTAGGTTACCAACCTAAGGAACCTAGTGTCATGTCATTGATGCCAAGAACTTATTTTCGATTATCAAATGATTCTAGGGTCCAAAAAGTTAGAAAGAAATTGATTAAGGCATGGGTGCCTAAGCCTTTCATTGTAGATGCTTTAGGTCCCAAAATTTGGGTACCCAATGTTGGATCGAGAAAACACGATAGAGGGGGGGGGGTGAATATCGTGAAAACGTTTCAGATTAGAAGTTAAGAGAATACGCAGCGGAAATTAAAACAAACACACAGAACGCAAGGATTTTTACTTGGTTCGGAGTCGCGGTCGGCTCCTACTCCAAGGCCCACGGTCCTTGACCATTTACTGCGGGTAATTCTATAATGCGCAAAGTTTTACAAAGATTTGTACAATAATAGTGTAGTAAAAAGAACAAGTTTACTCTTCGTTACCGACGCCCGGTGTGGATTGTGCTTCAGAGCGGAGGGTTGTCGTCGATGCTAGAATCTTGAGATTGGGAGTTTCTGGAGTGGAGCGCTTGAGCGAAGAGCGTTGAGGCGTTCGAGAGTTGTGTTCTGAAGCCTTGGGGGGCGAGCCCCTTTTATAGTGTACCTGGGGGCACCCTCCACATGCCACTGGATCCGCAAACCCCTATCCGAAACTCGGTCAGTCCTTATCCCTCCAGGATCGGGCTCGGAGCTGACGGGGGCGCCCGGGACACTGGGGATGCCCTGCTTGACTTGGTCAATAGGCTTCACGGTTGATTTTTGCTTCGGTTTATTTCTTGGCTTTGACTCAGGGCGCCCGGGACCTCCAGGGCGCCCTGCTTAGAGCAGTTTTGAAGCACCTCTTTGCTTGGTTGTTTGCTTTGACCTTGGGGGTGCCCGGGACCTCCAGGACACCCTGCCCAGCTGCTGCCCCTCTCCTTTGGAGCATTCTGAGCTGCAAAAACTCGTTCCTTCGGTCCTGCATCCAGGGTTAGTTCCAAAACAACAAGGTAAGAGTGTTAGATAATTTTTTACAGCCATATCTGTCTTGGTTCTGACTTCGGGTCTCCTATAGGGAACCCTAGGTCGAATCGACGCCTACTGTTCCCTCGACGGGGAACGCGTCCTCACCTACTCCTCTCAGGAGAGTTTACCTTTTGCCAACCGGCTCCTCCGGTTGGACTTTTGCCCAGCAGCCCTTCGCCGGGTCTTCAATTCCTGGCAGTCCTTCGCTAGGTGCCTAGCAGCCCTTTGCTAGGACTTTGTTTCCTGGCAGTCCTTCGCCAGGTGCCTAGCAGCCCTTCGCTAGGACTTTGTTTCCTGGCAGTCCTCTGCTAGGTGCCTAGCAGCCCTTCGCTAGGACTTTGTTTCCTGCACACTTAGTAAACACATTAGACAACAAATAGTACTTAACTTTGAATCCTTTGTCAATATCAAAACAAGGTTCGATATTGTGCTTCCTGCACCAACAATCTCCCCCTTTTTGATTTATGGCAACACAATTCAAAGTTAAGTAGAAAGTATAACAGATTAAGCAATAAGGTTAAGACCAAATGAATTTGAGCAGAGTAAAAGAACCAGTGTAGTTTTGAACTGTAAAAAAAATTTATTTTCCCTTTTCCCTGCAACTCAGAAGTATTGTGTTATAAAACACTTAACTTTGACCTTTCCTCCCCCTTTGACATATATCAAAAAAGATATTCATGGATGAATAAAATATCTAAGAGGGATTTTTGAGTTTTTCCAAAATAACTTTAAGTAATGGATTTCACAATTTCCCAAAAATATAGTTGTCAGGAAAAACTTTAAGTAATGGATTTCACGATTTCCCAAAAACATAGTTGTCAAGAAAAACTTTAAGTAATGGATTTCATAATTTTTCAAAAAAATGATGTTCAAAGTAATGGATGTTTTGAAAATGCATGAAGCTCCCCCTTAATGTGACAACTCTTCTCCTTATATTTTAGGATATTTAAAAAAACTTGCAAAAGCTTGCAACATAATTTTCAAGAAAAACTTAACAGTAGCTTACTTAGCCAACATTTTGAAAACAAATTTCCTTTAAAAAAAAATTCAACTTTTGCACATGTGGAAAAATTTCCTTGGAACATATTTTGTGTATTTAAAACTATTTAAAAAAATCTTTAAATGAACAAGTTTTTGCCAAAACAAAGATTTGTTGACTAAGAAAACTTTACTTAGAAACATTTACCCAAAAATTTCCAAAGGTTTTGCTCAGACAAACTTTGTTTACTAAGAAAAATTTTACTTAAGAATAAAACTATTTTTAAAATAAATGCACTTAGACAATTTTGAAGTTCTTTAGAAATTTTGAAAGTACTTTGAAAAATGCTTAGACCAATTTTAAAGCACTTAGAAATACTTAGTTTTTTGTGAAAATGAAAAAAAATTTCTCTCTCTTTTCTATTTCTCTCCCCCTTGGCCATATATCAATAAGGAGCTTTTGAAAGAAGATTTAAGAAAGAAATGTGTGTATCAGAGCTTATGAGTTTTGAAAAAATACTAAGTATAATTCTGAGAGTATAACAAGCAGCTTAAATTGTACCAAAGAAAAACTCCACTTTGAAAAGTATTGTGAAAAAAAATATTTTGTATTTGTAAGTAAGTCTTTAGAAAATCCACGCACTTAGAACTCCACCGACCGATCAGGACTCACCCTGATCGGTCACATGACCGATCAGAGGTCCTTCTGATTAGTCCAGTGACCGATCAGATCAATGCTGATCAGGGAACACCCAGATTATTCCAAATGGTATCAGACTACTCCTCAGTCCGATCCCCTTTTCATCAAATTGTATCAGATCACTGATCATACTGATACAAACAAACATACAATCCGATTATAATTGGAACATACTCATCATACTTGTAACAAACCGATTACTAATTCGATACAAACCCGTGTTGAAATTTTTAAAATTCGTAAGAAATGGTTGTTTGAATCATGATTTTTGTTCCTTAATGAGGAATAATTTTTAATCAAGAAACTCATATCGTGTTTCAAAAATTTTTCTGAAATACCTATTGTCTACACCCGTGTGGTCGGATGAGTTTTGGATTGAATAAATATGTTCCTGGAAATTTCAATTGTTAATGCAGTCTGATCTTGAACGAATCAGAGCTATAAAAATTTTTCTGAAAACTGATCGCTCATAGATAAATCAGAAATTTTCCTGTATTAATCATCAGTCTGAAGAGGCTGCTTTACTTACTTGACATATGAAACATATACATGTTTGACCATGATATAATTCTATATATGTTTTCATATGCAATTCAAAAATCTACCTTTGATTATTTTGGTTTTGGGGAGAGACCCTCGTTTAAGGGGGAGTTGTGTGAAAACTTAATAACCATACTCTTTTCGATGTTTGACAAAGGGGGAGAGAATGGTTGATTAAGTTTAGGGTTTGTTATTGTAGGGGGAGGATTTTGATTCCCTTATGATAATTGATTTGACTTCAATTGATCTAATACCTAAACTTAAATCGGGTTGTCAAACAACAAAAAAGGGGAAGATTGCTAATGCAGTCTGGCCCGATTATTGTTTTGGTGTTGACAACGATTTAAGTTTGGTTGAGTTATTCGGATTAAGTCCTGGTCGAGGACTGGGCATGGAGTGATGGAAATCCCGGTGAGTAAAGCCGGGTCTTGATTAGTGAAGCCAAGTTGATGGAAATCTCGGTGAGTGAAGCCGGGTCCTGGTGAGTGAAGCCCGGTGGATTGAAATCCTGGTGAGTGAAGTCGGGTCCTGGTGAGTGAAGCCATGTTGATTGAAATCCTGGTGAGTGAAGCCGGGTCCTGGTGAGTGAAGTCGGGTGATTGAAATCCCGATGAGTGAAGTTGGGTCCTGGTGAGTGAAGCCAGGTGACAGAAATCCCGGTGAGTGAAGTCGTGTCCTAGTGAGTGAAGCTAGGTTAAATGAAATCCCGGTGAGTGATGTCGGGTCCCGGTGAGTGAAGTCGGGTGACCGAAACCCTGGTGAGTGAAGCCAGGTCCTAGTGAGTGAAGCTAGGTTGAATGAAGTCCCAGTGAGTGAAGCTGGGCACGGAGTCTTGATCCGGGGGACTGAGCACGAGTTAGAGAAGGCTAGGGAGCCCGTTCTCTTGACTTAGGGTTGGATTGATTGAAGCTGGATCGGTTTGGAGACCGATCAGGGAGTTGGCACGAACTCCTTTTGTGGATCGGTCTGGTGACCGATCCAGAGAAGTCTGATCGGTCTGGTGACCGATAAGGGGGAGAACAGAAAGATTTCTGTTGGGCTTCTGATCGTTTTGGTGAACGATCAAAGAAGAGGTCAGTGGCTTTGGGAGGAGACTTTGATCGATCAGTGTGACCGATCAAATATCACGAGTTCCTCACCTAGACCGATCAAATATCGCGAGTTCCTCACCCAGACCGATCAGGATGGATCCTGATCGGTCAGGGAGTGACCTGATCGGTCACCAGACCGATCAAGGCACAACCTGATCGGTCTGGGGACCGATTAGAGGCTTTGGCCTGCGAGAGCTGGAATTCCTCCAGCAAGTGCTGGATCGGTCCGGTGACCGATCCACGATCTGTGATCGGTCAGTGTGACAGATCACAAGAAGTCCGTGATTCCAGTTTCTCACTGTGAACTGATCAGGTTGGAGCCTGATCATTCAGGACCTACCCTGATTGGTCTGGTGACCGATCAGGGTCATCTCTGATCGGTCTGGTGACCGATCAGTGCCTGTAACTTTAATTTGAAATCGCTGTCAGACGTTCTGATCGCGTCTGTTTTCCTCTGTGTTTTCTCTGCTACTTGCTGATATTGTTTGATACGCATTTGCTAAGCCTCTGATCAGTGTGCAGGTTAGACAGGGAGGATTCAAATAATGGAGGAGAGTCAACTGGGGACTTTCCATTGAGCAGGTTTGTATATATTCTCTTCTCAGGTTTCAACGGCTTCTGAGGCGCAGCTGGCGACTGACGAAGGCTCAGCTGAAGAGGTCTTCAGTGGACTGAGTGCTCAGGGAGGTCAGTGGGTTCAGGCTGTGCTCAGTGGATGCTTACGAAGCTTGGTGATGAGGAGAGGAAGCTTAAGACGAAGTTGGAAGCAGAGGAGCTATAAGGAAGTGAATAGACATAAAACTTGAGGAGTTTTTGCTGGGCTGGTTTTTGTGCTCTCTGTTGCTTCATGCTTGAGTGTTCTTGTCACATCCTTGTGAGAATTCCTTCTAATGTCTCGTGAGCTTAACTTGTATCTTCTTGAGACCGCTTGTGGTGAGGTTTCTCCATCGAGAAGGAGGCATTTGATATCTGGGGTTCACCGGGGCTTGATCTGCCGACGATCAAGGGATCACCCACCTCACGGGCACGCCAAGGAGTAGGGGCAAGTTATCCCCGAACCTTGTACATCGTCGTGTTAGCGATTTGGTTTGTTATTTCTGTTTCTGTCTTAGTTTTCTGTTAGTTTCTGCTCTTGTTTGCTTCCGCTACTAACCTGACTGCAGAGAACTTAAAAAGAGCAAGAGTTTTGTGTCTAGCTACATTCACCCCCCCTCTATAGTCATCCAAGCACCAACACAAATTTGGCGCCATCTGTGGGAAACCAGCAAATCACCTGAAGGAGCACCAATGGCGGAGCCGGTGGAATAACCCGAGACGCAGACAAAGGAGGACTCGAATCTCTGCGACGTCTCGCCAGAGGACCTCTCCAACCCGCGAGAAGATGAAGGACCCAAGAAGGAAAGGAGAGAGGTCGAGAGTGAGGAAGTACATATTCACCCTCAACATGGAGGAGGAGTTACGCGCATCGCCCTCGACCGCACGCCAGAATTAAGAAGTCATCTCGTAGACTGTCTGCGTAGCCACAAAGATGTTTTCGCTTGGGTCGCCGAAGAAATCAAAGGGGTTCCACCGATGTTGGCCATGCACCTCCTGGATGTTACGACGGGAGCCCGTCCTGTGAAGCATAAACAGGGACACTTTTCCCCTGTTCAAGATAAGGCTATTCGAAATGAGGTTCAGAAGTTATTAAAAGTCGGGCATATCAGAGAAGTGTAATTCCCGGCCTAGTTGGCTAATGTGGTCCTGGTTCCTAAGCCAAGAGGTAAATGGAGGGTATGCATTGACTTCCGCGACTTGAACAAAGCCTGCCCCCTGCCTCGGATAGACCGATTGGTGGACTCCACAACCAGTTGCAAGTTCATCTCAATGTTGGATGCTTACCAAGGCTACCACCAAGTCCCGCTCGCTCCCGAGGACCGGTAGAAATTCAGTTTTGTGATGGCCGACGACACATATTATTACAACGTCATGCCTTTCGGTTTACGCAATGTCGGTGCCACGTACCAACGGATGATGGACAATGTCTTCAGGCACTAGATAGGGAGAAACATCGAGGTGTATGTGGACGATATCCTAGTAAAAACTGACAAAGGAGGAGACATGATAGCCGACCTGGAAGAGACCTTCGCCACCCTGAGGTCCTATAGGCTGAAACTAAACCCGGCTAAGTGTTTGTTCGAGGTAAAAAGCGGCAGGTTCTTGGGGTACATGGTGACAGAGAGGGGTATCGAAGCCAATGCGGAAAAGGTAAAATCTATTCTGGATATGCCGTCTCCTCACAACTTCAAGGAGGTACAACGACTAAATGAAAGAATCACGGCGCTATCCAGATTCATCTCCAAGTCCGCAGACAAGACCCTCCCATTCTTCAAGATTTTAAGAAAGGCCGCCAAGTTCGAGTGGGACGACCAGTGTGAGAAAGCCTTTGCAGATTTGAAGACTTATCTCGCCACCCTCCCCATTCTCTACAAACCTGTGAAAGGGGAGACCTTGATTGTCTACCTATCGATAGCAGAACAAGCGGTAGGGTCGGCACTCGTTCGGGAAAAAGATCGGGTGCAGTATTCCGTTTACTTCTTTGGACACCTTCTGAAGGATGCCGAAACACGATACACCACGATTGAGAAACTGACATACGCCATGGTCCTAATGGCCCGGAGGTTAAGGTCATATTTCTTAGCACATTCCATCGTGGTCCTCACCAACAACCCGCTCGCCCGAGTCCTCACTAATCCCGAGGCTTCGGGAAGGCTAATCAAATGGACGATGGAGTTAAGTGAGTACGACATCGAGTATCAGCCTCGTGCTGCTATCAAGGCCCAAGCCCTCTCGACTTCATGTTGGAGATCGTGCCGGAGGCCGAGGATGGGGCCGAAGGAATGTGGAAGGTCTATGTAGATGGGTCCTCCAACAGCTAGCATAGCGGGGTTGGGGTGTTAATGATTTCCCCTCGGGGGGACACGTTACATTTGTCCATCCGGCTCCACTTCAAAGCTACCAACAATGAAGCCGAGTATGAGGCGATCCTAGCAGGCCTGTAAGCAGCCAAGCACATGGGGGCCTGTCGGGTCACGGTATATTCGGGCTCACAATTGGTGGCGCAGTAGATAAAGGGCGATTTCGAAGTCAGGTGTGAGCGCCTGCAGAAATATGTAGCCCTTTACGAATGACTGAAGGCCTCCTTCTCGGAGGTCATCCTGCAAAAGATCTCCAGGTCGAACAACGTGCGGGTCGATGAGCTAGCCAAACTGGCCAGCTCCATCTCCACCTGGCAACTAAATGAGCCTAGCGTAGCAGAAGAGACGGTTGCACAAGTTGGAGAGGAGGCAGAGGGCGACAGTCGGACCGACTGGAGGGATCCCTATATAGCATTCTTGCGTAATGGGATCATTCCAAATAGGGACCAAGAGAGCCAGCTGTTCCACCGCTAGACAGTCAGATTCACACTGGTTGGTGATCAACTATATAGGAGGGCCTTTGCATGGCCTCTCCTAAAGTGCATCGGGACGGAGGAGGCCAACTACGTGATGAGGGAGGTGCACGAAGGCATCTGTGGGAGTCACATTAGGGGAAAATCCATGTCTCGGAAGATCCTTTTGGTAGGGTACTTTTGGCCTACCTTGCAGGCTGACGCTCTCAAGTTCGTGGATGGATGCGAAGCCTGTCAAAGACATCACCATGTGACTCACCGCCCGACGGAGCCCTTGCGAGTTTCTACAGTATCTTGCCCTTTCGATCAATGGGGAATGGACATCGTGGGCCCCTTTCCCACTGGGCCCCAGCAGAAGAAATTTTTGTTAGTTCTCGTTGATTACTTCTCTAAATGGGTAAAAGCCGAACCTCTGGCAAACATCACGGAGGTGGCTGTGATGAAAGTCCTATGGAGGGACATTGTCTGCCAATACGACATCCCTCACAAGCTGGTGTCGGACAATAGAAGACAATTCTCTGGATGCAAGCTAAAAGAGTGGTACGAAGGGTTAGACATTCAGCAGGCCTTCACCTCAGTCGCATACCCGTAGAGCAATGGACAAGCCGAGGTCGTCAATCGAGAAATCCTGCGGGAACTCAAGATCAAGCTAGACCACGTCGAGACAGCTGGGTTGAAGAACTCCCCAGCATCCTGTGGTCCTACCATACTACCCCGCGGGAAGGAACAGGTGAGAGCCCTTTCCAACTGGTCTACGGGGCTGAAGCCGTCATCCTAGTGGAAGTAGGGGAAGAGTCTACCTGATGACAATACTATCACAAGGAAGACAACGATCAAGAACGACTGATTGACCTAGACCTCATCTCGGAGATTCGGGACAAAGTTGCGTCCCGGTTGGAAGCATATCGACGAAGAATGCAACAAGCCTATAACTGCCAGGTGATCGCTCGCAGCTTTGAAGTTGCTAATAAAGTCTGGAAAAGGATCAAACCGGTTGGCGACCCGGGGAAGCTAGAGCCACAATGGGACGGACCATACGTTATCATTAGAAAGCTCACCGAAGGCAGCTATTATCTAGAGGACAACAAAGGCAAGAGACTGGAAAGGCCCTGGCACGCCAACCATCTGCGCCCTTATCATACCCGGTGTGGTATTGCATTGTTCGTTTACCTGCTGCATTCTTTATTTCCACTGCCTGGCAGTTCAATAATCAAAAAGGAAAATGGAATAATATGCGGAAAGTGTTGAATTCCTATCTTTGTAAAACCCTACTGCCTCTCTGTCAGTAGGCTTGGCCTCGGAGCTGTACACGCCCGGCCAAGAGCTGCAAAAACCCTACTGCCTCTCGGTGAGTAGACTTAGCCTCGGAGCTGTACACGCCTGACCAAGAGTTGTAAAACCCTACTGCCTCTCGGTGAGTAGGCTTGGCCTCGATGCTGCACATGCCCGGTCAAGAGCTGCAAAACCCTACTACCTCTCGGTGAGTAGGCTTGGCCTTGGTGCTGCACATGCCCGGCCAAGAGCTGTAAAACCCTACTGCCTCTCGGTGAGTATGCTTGGCCCCGGAGCTGTACACGCCCGGCCAATAGCTGTAAAACCCTACTACCTCTCGATGAATAGGCTTGGCCTCGGAGCTGTACATGCCCGACCAAGAGCTGCAAACCCCTACTGCCTTTCGGTGAGTAGGCTTGGCCTCAGGGTTGTACACGCCCGGCCAAGAGCTGTAAAACTCTACTTCCTCTCGGTGAGTAGGCTTGGCCTCGGAGCTGTACACGCTCGGCCAAGAGCAGTAAAACCTTACTGCCTCTCGGTGAGTAGGCTTGGCCTCGGAGCTGTACACGCCCGACCAAGAGTTGTAAAATCCTACTGCCTCTCGATAAGTAGGCTTGGCCTCAGAGCTGTACACACCCGACCAAGAGCTGTAAAACCCTACTGTCTCTCGGTGAGTAGGCTTGGCCTCGAAACTGTACATGCCCGACCAAGAGCTGAAAAACCCTACCGCCTCTCGGTTAGTAGGCTTGGCCATGATGCTGCACATGCCCGGCCAAGAGCTGCAAAACCCTACTACCTCTCGGTGAGTAGGCTTGGCGTCGGAGCTGTACACGCCCGACCAAGAGCTGTAAAATCCTACTGCCTCTCAGTGAGTAGGCTTGGCCTCAGAGCAGTACATGCCCGGCCAAGAGCTATAAAACCCTACTACCTCTCGGTGAGTAGGCTTAGCCTCGGTGCTGCTCACGCCCCGCCAAGAGCAGTAAAACCCTATTGCCACTCGATGAGTAGGCTGGCCTCGGTGGTGTACATGCCCGGCCAAGAGCTGAAAAACCCTATTGCCTCTCGGTGAGTAGGCTTGGCCTCGGTGCTGTACATGCCCGGCTAAGAGATGCAAAACCCTACTGTCTCTCGGTGAGTAGGCTTGGCCTCGGGGTTGTACATGCTTGGACAAGAGCTGTAAAACCCTACTGCCTCTCGGTGAGTAGGCTTGGCCTTGGAGCTGTACACACCCGCCCAAAAGCTGTAGAACCCTACTGCCTCTCGGCGAATAGCCTGGGCCTAGGTGTTGCGCAAACCTGGCCAGAAACTGACCATTCTAGTGGGAGCAAGAAATCACTAAAAACATAAAAAGTCTATTAATGTTGGCAGCGAGAGCTGAAACGATTACTACAGGAGAGAATTTGATAAAGAAGAAAATGCAACGGACAAGAGGTGGTCGGGGAGCTCGTGCCTCGAGTCAGGAAGGGTTCTATAGATTCTGCTCTTCGGGAGGAAGGTCATCCCAGACCCATTGGACAGTGATAGAGATCAAGTCTGAGCCTGGTTTCAGTAGTTGAGACTTCTCCAACTGACAAATAGCACCATGGAAGCCCTGTTTGAGGCACTTCAATGCCTACACGGCTACAACCTCGGCGTACTCTTCTGATTGCAGGAACTTCGCCTTGAACTCCGCCTCGGCCCTAGATAGTTGGGTTGTGTGCTCACTCTGCTGCTGCTGTAGCTTGGCCTCAGCCTCCCCCTTGTTAGGATCTTTGCCCTAGCTAGAGGGGGGGGGGTGAATAGCTATCTTTTGATTTTTTCTTTCCTACAAACAAGTTAGCGGAAGCAATACAAATAGAAATATGAAGGTAGGAAAGAAATCAATGCTAACTCACTGATTTTACTTGGTATCCACCTCTTCAAGGTGACTAATCCAAGGATCCACACACACAACACAAACCCTTCACTATGAACTTCTCCTTCTCAAGATCACACTTGAAGGTGGAGAAACCCTAACACAATGATCTCCCTCCTCTTACAAATGAAATGAAAGCTTGGAGGAGGAGATTGAGAGAATTGTGAAGCTTGGAGAGCTCTAGAATGATCATACACTTCGTAC
This sequence comes from Boesenbergia rotunda, assembly GCA_024364735.1. Classification (NCBI taxonomy): domain Eukaryota; kingdom Viridiplantae; phylum Streptophyta; class Magnoliopsida; order Zingiberales; family Zingiberaceae; genus Boesenbergia; species Boesenbergia rotunda. The sequence goes on along the minus strand of JAGFNQ010000071.1, from coordinate 591,036 downwards.
ACAAGGAAAGCCCTTATCCTCTCCAAGATAAAACACTAGGTTTTATATCTTCGTCCGCGACTCCAGTCGACTGCTCACTTACCAGTCGACTGATAGGCTTCAACGGCTACAAAATATGCAATGAGTGCCTCTGCCGCCTTCGCAACGGTCGACTTCCAAATCGACTGGTACAGTACCAGTCGACTGGCCGGTCGATTTGGAACCAATTCCAGTCGACTGGAAGTCGACTGGTCGACCCTCCTTGGGTCGACCCGATTCTCTGTGTGTTGTGGGTTGTGGTCCCAGTCGACTGACAACTTACCAGTCGACTGATGAAGCTGAGAAATCATATTTCAGCTTCCCTTTTCATCCCTTAGTCTTGACTCATGCCTTCAAACACCTTCCACAAGCCTTGTGCCTCTCTTGGATGCTTCCGAGTCCACGACTCCTCATCCTTGCACTTGCTTGAAGTGTTTCCATCGGCTTCGTCATACTAAGTCTCCCTTTTTGCCAAGAGGTCACACCTCCGGGACTTCCTTTGCCAAGACTCTCTTCTTGGACTTCTCTTGCCAAGTCTTCCACCTGAACTTTCCTGCTTACTCAAGGCACACAAGTTAGAACACAACACATTGCCTAACTTAAACTTGTTTAGCCAAACATGAAAACCATAATTACTTGGAGCAAGATTGCACCAACAATCTCCCCCTTTTTGATGTTTGGCAAAACTCATTTAAGTTAGGTCTTTAAATATAATGATACATGAATATGAGGCATATGAAGATAAGCATATAAAGATTGCACCAACATTTCATGTAATTTAGAACACATAATCATGATTAAGAGCTGACTTAATCTATTTCTCCCCCTTTTTGACAAAAATCACAAAAGGGAGTGACAACACCCAAGCAAGGAATGAATCATCAGATAAGCCAAGATAGACCCTAGTAATTCTCCTCCTTGGATAATGGAATCTACTATCCCTTGATAGACATGTACCCGTTAAAGGCTTGCTCCCCCTAAAGCCTTGCTCCCCTTGGATCATTGCACCAATAATGTTCCTTGCGTGTCAACTTGCATCCAACGACTCCCTTGACCAATCAGGGTTCAAAGGACAGACAAAACTTCAATTTCAGCACAAAACAGAGTCACCCGGTCGACCTCTGGTCGACTGGTACCAGTCGACTGGTACAGTGCCAGTCGACTGGTATCTGATAAAAGCAATTTTCAGCTCCCGAAATTCAGAAATGCAGAAGTAAATGTACAGTGATCGAAAAATTCTGAAATTTCACCCCAACATTTCTTAAGTTGCCCACTATTCATGAAAAATATTTTGAAAAATATACGCACCCTGAAATAGTGGTTTGATACAAAGTTTGAAAAGTCCAGAAATAACTCGATACTCATGAAACCATGTATCAATCTAGGCACGAACTATAGCCATCAATAAAAGACCTATGCTATGCCATTCTTGCCATTCTATGGGGATTAGGGAATGTGTTCAAGGCAAATTTAAGATTCATGATCAATGATTACCAAGAATACATGGATATGGCCATAAATCAGACTCTTGTTCTTAACCAACCAGGAGACTCCCCCTTAATCCATTATGCCATTAAAAATTCATACTGATCATAAATAGGGCGATGGCAGCAAGAAAGATAATAGTATAGATTTTACACTGTCAAAGTGAATATAGTATCACACATAATCCAAAACAACTCATATGATCACCAACCCAAAATGACGAAAAGACTAAAAATACATAAGCAGAAGTGAAATCAACCAAGCCAGGTAAAGAGAGTGCCATCCAAATACATCAACCAGAAAGATCCGCGTCCGAGATACAATATATGGACTAATAAAACTAGTCTCGATGCCAGGAAATGCAACTCCATCTACTCGTCGGCAGGCGGAGGAGGTGGAGGATACTGATGAGAGATCTGCATAGCACGTAGCATCTCGTACATCTCCAGCTGACGCTGGTCATAGATGATGTGACGCTGATCCTCCACGGTCCACCGGTCATATGTCGCCTGACGAAAGTCACGAAACTCCTGAAAGCCCTAGCCGACTATCTCCTCCAAATGTGTAACCCGCTCAACAAGAGAGTCGGGGTACTGAGCATCAGGCATAGGAGCATCTCCAGGGACATCCTCAGCTCCAGCGGCATCCTCAGCCTCAGTGGCATCCTCAGGGACAGCAGGGGCGTCCTCCTCGGCCGCTAAACCAGCATGACGAGGAACCTGAGCCTTCCACATCATGACTCCCCCATGACAGACAATCTTGGCGAGTTTAAGATGCAGTTCCCCTAGCTGACTATATTGAGGGGATAGTTTCTTAATCTCACCCCTAGATGTATCAATTCCTTTGGATGCAAAGTATTCTGTCAAAATGTGGCCAAAAGGCAGATAGAGTTTTCCCTGGATCGGACCTGAAAAGTGTAGGATGGAAAGAAAGACATGCAGGGCAACATCTATGTCAAAATGCTGCTCAAGAGCATACATCATAACAAGATGCGGGAGCCGAATGACAGACCGTCCCCTGGTGACAAGAGGGAGAATGCAGTCTAGAATGATGCGATACCATATGTACTGGACTACCCCCATGTTTTTATGATCAAAGATGTTCGACGTGATGGGTCGAGGACGGCCAAAATAGTGGCGATGAATATGATCGACGGTGATGTGAGAGAAAGAACCCGTAATGCGACCAGGCATGGTCGGAAAGCATGTAAATGGGTTGGCCGACTCACGACACTGTAGAAAGTGACGAAGGCTGTCAGGATTGAACTCAATCACTACTCCCCCGACAGTAGACTCAAGGTTGTGCTCATGACCACCTATGGGACGTAAATTTACAAAAAATTCTTTAAGGAGTGTGACATTGACATCGGTTGTGCATCCAGTCAGTTTGTTTAGATGATAGTAGTCAATTATTTCAATGAGGTGTGGGGTTCTCTCTTGAAAATATGAACGATTTAGATACCGACAATCCATCAATTGGAACTCGGTATCTTCAAACGTTCTTTGAGCGGCCGCAGAGTAGAACCTAGGCACACGCAGCCCCGGTCTAGGAGGAGAGGGGTGCTGGGAGCTTCCCTCTCCTTGACGACGAGGTGGTGGAGGGGATTGCTGGGCACTACGCTTACCCCTTTTTGATGCAACATGTTTTTGCCTAACTCTAAATGCATGAATGAAATACATGAATGTCATGGGTGAACCAATGAAGAGCACACAACACAAAAAAACTTGATTAGTTGATAAACATGATGGAAAACAAGTACTAACAAGAGAAGTAGGAAAGGAGAAAGCCATTACCTTCGTTCCATGATGGTTGATAGTAGGAAGGTATAGCAAAATCGTCCAAAACCCAATAGGTGCCCAAGCAACACCTTTACAAACCCTAATCTTACTCAAGAAGGATGGAGAAGAGGGAGTAGGAGCAAAACCTAAGGCTTGGAGGGGTTGGGTAAGGTCGGCACGCTCAAACAGAGAAGGGGCGTCGAAGAAGAGAAGTAGATCTAGGGTTTTAGGCGACCGGTCGAGTGCCCCTTTATATAGAAAATCGCCAGACCAGTCGACTGGGATGGTCCCGGTCGACTGGCTCCAGTCGACTGGGATGGTCCCAGTCGACTGGCTTCAGTCTTGCTTGCGTACAGAGATATTGGTCGACCTCCCAGTCGACTCCCAGTCGCCTGCTACCAGTCGACTGGTATCTGAGCCAGTCGACTGGTAGCTGAATTTCAGTTTTCTTTGGTGAATTTCAGAAATGCCGTAGAAATTCCAGAAAATTCGAAAAATCTTGAAATTTTGCAGACATCTTTCCTACACCATGTATGATCAAGGAAAAATAATGCAACATGAAAATTTAAGATAGCTTAGGAGTTTGGTACAAATTCGAGAAGGGAACTTATTTCATACACTTTGTACCAAACTCAAGATCTGATTTGAATTCTTATAGAGGTTAATTACACACTAGCATGAATACACCCCAGAAATGGTTTTAAGCCATTTCAAATGTCTAACCATGATCGATGGGCAATATATCCATGAATTGAATATTTGCTTTCCCCATGGTTGGTATTTAACATTTAATATTGATACACATGATATTTCATCAATATGCCACAAGCACAAGTGAAATATAAGCATCATCCCCTAGCATCCCACAATATAGCACAGTGAAAACATAATCAAGCCAACCTATAGTCCTTGTGAGATGTATTTAAGTGCCTCCATGCTAAGGGATCAAGTAATACTAAATTCCTAGAATTCCACAAAGCACATACCAAGTTCCCTCCTAAGTGTGGTGAATTCGGCCTCGGGTAGGGGTTTGGTAAAGATGTCGGCAAGATTCGATTTGGATTCAATGTAATGTAATTCAATATCTCCTCGTGCCACATGATCTCTAATGAAATGATGCTTTATCTCAATGTGCTTAGTCCTAGAGTGGTGTACCGGATTTTTTGTCAAGTTGATGGTACTCATATTGTCACATAGGATTTTGACCTTGGAGTAGTGAAGCTCATAATCTTCTAAGGTGTGCATCATCCATAATAATTGAGCCACACATCCTCCTAAGGCTACATATTCGGCTTCGGTAGTAGATAAAGCAACACATGGTTGCTTCCTACTACACCAACTTACTAGGGAGGATCCAAGGAATTGGCAACCACCACTAGTACTTTTCCTATCTAACTTACACCCGGCATAATCCGAGTCGGTATATCCTATTAGGTCAAAGTTTTGATTCCTCGGATACCAAAGTCCTACATTTAGGGTGCCCTTTACATATCTCAAGATTCTCTTGACCACCACTAAATGGGATTCTTTGGCACAAGATTGATACCTAGCACACATACCTACCGCAAAAAGTATATCCGGTCTACTAGCGGTTAGATATAGTAAGCTACCAATCATACTCCTATATTGTTTAGGATCAACTATTTTCCCTTCAAGATCACTATCAATTTTAGCATTTGTACTTATTGGAGTAGATGCCACCTTAGCATTTTCCATACCAAATTTGGAAATCATTTCTTTAGCATATTTTGTTTGATATACATGAGTTCCTTCATGTGTTTGTTTGACTTGAAGACCTAGGAAAAATTTTAACTCCCCAACCAAACTCATTTCAAATTCATTTTCCATATGTTTAATAAATTCTTGAAGAAAATCATCATTTGTTGACCCAAAAATGATATCATCAACATAAACTTGGGCAACAAATAAATCATTTTCTCTAGATTTAATAAACAAGGTTGGGTCAATTGTTCCTCTCCTAAATTCCTTAGACACTAGGAAGGATGAGAGTCTTTCATACCAAGCCCTAGGAGCTTGTTTTAACCCATATAGAGCCTTGTTAAGCTTATAAACATGGTTTGGATAGTCTTGACTCTCAAATCCGGGTGGTTGCTCTACATAGACTTCTTCCCTAATGACTCCATTTAGGAAAGCCGATTTTACATCCATTTGGTAAAGTTTGAAACCCATGTAAGCGGCATATCCTAATAGGATTCTAATAGACTCTAATCTAGCTACCGGGGCATATGTTTCATCATAATCGAGCCCCTCAACTTGATTGAAGCCTCTAGCAACCAATCTAGCCTTATTTCTAGTGACCTTGCCTTGCTCATCTAGCTTGTTCCTAAACACCCATTTTGTTGTTACAATTGTATTTCCATCGGGTCTAGGAACCAAATCCCATACTTTACTCCTTTCAAATTGATTTAGCTCTTCTTGCATTGCCAAAATCCAATCATTATCACCTAGGGCTTCATTAATTGATTTCGGTTCAAAGCTAGAAATTAGAGCTATTTGACTAGCATGTTCCCTAAAGTAGGATCTAGTTCTCACTCCTTGGTCAATATCTCCAACTACTTGATCAATGGGGTGATTGTGGTGATTCCTTAACGTTCTAGAATGAGTGACCTCAACATTTCCACCAACATCATTTCTCCTTTCATCATCTGATTCTCCTTTTCCTCCCCCTTGATCATTGCTCTCCAATTGTAAGTTTTGAAAAACTTGGGTTATCTCCTTTTGTCGAGTTTCTATGTCCTTATCAATAGGAGATTTTCTAGGGTAAGTGTTAGAGGATTCATCAAATTCAACATTTGATGATTCCTCAACTACTTGGGTTCTTTTATTGTACACCCTATACCCCTTACTAGTGAGTGAGTACCCAACAAAAATGCCTTCCTCCGCCTTAGCATCAAATTTTCTTAAGTCATCCTTTGTGTTTAGGATGTAAGCCTTACAACCAAACACCCTAAAGTAGTGAATTTTGGGAATTTTCCCATTCCATAATTCAAAAGGTGTTTTTCCTAAGAATCTATGAATTACAACCCTATTTTGAATGTAGCAAGCGGTGTTAACCGCCTCCGCCCATAGATAGGTGGGAAGAGAGTATGCATTCAACATAGTTCTAGCCGCTTCTTGTAGAGCCCTATTTTTCCTCTCAACCACTCCATTTTGTTGGGGAGTCCTAGGGCATGAAAATTCATGCTTGTATCCCATTTCTAAGCAAAAATTAGAGAAGTTTGAATTCTCAAACTCTCCACCATGATCACTCCTAATCCTATTGATTTTCAAGGTTCTTTCATTTTCTACCCGTTTGGTAAAACTTATGAGAATTGCTAAGGTATCATCCTTATGTTTCAAAAAATAAACCCATGTGTATCTAGAGTAATCATCAATGATAACCAAGCAATATTTATTTCCCGTCAATGAAGGAGTACTATGACAATCAAAAAGATCTAAATGCAATAATTCCAAAGGTAATTTAGTGCTTACTAAAGTTTTACCTTTGTGTGAAGACTTTGATTGCTTACCTTCTTGGCATGCATCACACATCTTGTCTTTGACAAACTTCACTTTAGGTAAGCCTTTTACCAATTCCATTTTAGCAACCTTGGCTATATTCTTCATGTTGGTGTGTCCAAGTCTTCTATGCCATAGCCATCCTTCATCTTCTTTTGACATGAAACACTCAATAGATGGGTTAGAAGCATAAGAGAGATTTATGTAATAAAGATTTTGCCTCCTAAACCCTTCCAAGACAACATTTTTCAACCCTAATTGTCTAACCAAGCACTTATTGGTATGGAATTCCACTTGATACCCGGAATCACATAATTGACTCACACTAAGCAAGTTAAACTCCATATCCTTGACTAGAAGAACTTTATGAATTGTGATAGTAGAAGATACCTCAATTGTACCTCTACCTATAATTTTGAGCTTTCCACTATTTCCAAAGGACACCTTCCCTTTCTTTGTGTATTTGATTTTTGAAAACTTTCTCACATCCCCGGTCATGTGGCTTGAACATCCGCTATCCAAGATCCACATGCTTGTGTCCTTCTTTTCTTTTACCTAGACAACATAAAACACATCACTCTTAGGTACCCAAAGGTTTGAGTCACTAACATTTTTGAGGTATTTCTTAGGCACCCATGCTTGTTTTACCTTGCCTTTAAGGTTTGAACCCTTTGCATTTTTTACATCCTTCTTTGGAACCCACACTTGTTTCACATTACCCTTGACACCCTTTTTCTTGGATGATCCTTTTCTATTTACAAGAGAAATATAAGAGACTTCTTTATCTTTATATCCTAGCCCGGCCTTCCTATAGGCAACCCTTTGACTATTTAGGAGCAAGTCAAGTCCTTTTGATCCAATTGAGAATTTCTCTAAGCGCTTCTTTAGATCAACAACTTCCTCCTTTAATTTGATGTTCTCCTCATTCACTTTACTTACATCACATGATTCCTCTTTGTCCTCCTTAAGGGTCCTAATTTCTTCCTTTAGCCCCTTGACCTTAGTTTTTGACTTAACCAAAGCATTCTTAAGATATGCAATAGTATCATAAAGAAATTTTTCTTTGGGAGAATCCATTACCTCATCTTCGCTAGATGATGATTCACCGCTACTTGAGTTCTCTCCTTCGCTTGATGTGTCTTGATCACTTTGATGTGCCATTAATGCCATGTGCCTTGTGATGTGGCACAACTCCTCTTCATCATCCGATGATTCGCTACTTGAATTGTCCCATTCGGCTTGAGCCACCATCACTTCTTTCTTTTTCTTCTCTTTCCTTTTGTTTTCTTTTTCTTCCTTCTTTTTCAATTCCGGGCAATTCGTCTTGATGTGCCCTTTCTTGTTGCACTCATAACACGTGACATTAGAAATGGAATTAGAACTTTGACTACTCTTACCTTTTGGGGATGTGAACATTTGTCTCACATCCCTTCTTGTAAATCTTTTGGATCTTCCCATCATCTTCTTCACATAATGTGCTACTTCTTTTGCGGACATTTCTTCCTCACTATCTGAGGAGTCTTGCTCGGATTCGGATGAGGACACCTCCTTCTTCTCCTTCTTCTTGCTCTTCTTCTCCTTCTTTTCTACAAATAGAGCAATGCCTTTTTCCTTGGAAGACAAGTTAGTTTGTTCATGTAGTTCGAATTCACAAAATAATTCATCAACTTTGACAATTGAAAGATCCCTAGACACCTTGTAAGCATCCACCATTGATGCCCATAAGGTAGTTCTAGGGAAAGCTTGAAGAACATACCTCACCAAATCTCGGTTCTCAACTTTCTCACCTATCACATGAAAACCGTTCACGATTTCCTTGAATCTTCCGTGCATTTGACTTACGGTCTCATGAGGCTTCATGGAGAAAGTTTGAAGTTGGCCGACAAGAAGATCCCTCTTGGCTCTTCTTGATTCACTTGACCCTTCATTCAACTCAATGAGCTTTTCCCAAAGCTCCTTTGCCGAGTTGAAAGGTCCAACCTTGTTTAGTTGTTCCTTTGACAATCCACATTGCAAAGTCGTGATAGCCTTGGCGTTTGCTTGAGCCTCTTTTCTTATTTCTTTTGGCCACGCCTTGATCGGAAGAGTTTCTCCTTGTTCATTCGTTGGCTTCTTGAAACCTTCCACAATACTAAGCCAAGTTTCAAAGTCATTCATTAAGTAAAACTCCATCCTACCTTTCCAATAAGCAAAATCATTCCCGTCGAAGTACGGTGGTCGTGTGGTGCTATATCCCTCTTGATGAGCCATTCTTTATGCTTTGTAGATTGTTAGATCTTCCCAAAGCTAACCTGGCTCTGATACCACTTGTTAGGATCTTTGCCCTAGCTAGAGGGGGGGTGAATAGCTATCTTTTGATTTTTCTTTCCTACAAACAAGTTAGCGGAAGCAATACAAATAGAAATATGAAGGTAGGAAAGAAATCAATGCTAACTCACTGATTTTACTTGGTATCCACCTCTTCAAGGTGACTAATCCAAGGATCCACACACACCACACAAACCCTTCACTATGAACTTCTCCTTCTCAAGATCACACTTGAAGGTGGAGAAACCCTAACACAATGATCTCCCTCCTCTTACAAATGAAATGAAAGCTTGGAGGAGGAGATTGAGAGAAATTGTGAAGCTTGGAGAGCTCTAGAATAATCACACACTTCGTACACAAGGAAAGCCCTTACCTCTCCAAGATAAAACACTAGGTTTTATATCTTCGTCCGCGACTCCAGTCGACTGCTCACTTACCAGTCGACTGATAGGCTTCAACGGCTACAAAATATGCAATGAGTGCCTCCGCCGCCTTCGCAACGGTCGACCTCCAGTCGACTGGTACAGTACCAGTCGACTGGCAGGTCGACTGGAACCAATTCCAGTCGACTGGAAGTCGACTGGTCGACCCTCCTTGGGTCGACCCGATTCTCTATGTGTTGTGGGCTGTGGTCCCAGTCGACTGACAACTTACCAGTCGACTGATGAAGCTGAGAAATCATATTTCAGCTTCCCTTTTCATCCCTTAGTCTTGACTCATGCCTTCAAACACTTTCCACAAGCCTTGTGCCTCTCTTGGATGCTTCCGAGTCCACGACTCCTCATCCTTGCACTTGCTTGAAGTGTTTCCATCGGCTTCGTCATACTAAGTCTCCCTTTTTGCCAAGAGGTCACACCTCCGGGACTTCCTTTGCCAAGACTCTCTTCTTGGACTTCCCTTGCCAAGTCTTCCACCTGAACTTTCCTGCTTACTCAAGGCACACAAGTTAGAACACAACACATTGCCTAACTTAAACTTGTTTAGCCAAACATGAAAACCATAATTACTTGGAGCAAGATTGCACCAACAGTTTCATTATCTCGATCTTGGAGGGGAAAAGAAATAGCGTACGAAGATCCCAACCTTCAAATTCAATCCACCGATGATGAAACCGAGGCTCAGCCCAACGCCCTTCGATCTCCGAAACGCAAGGAAGTACCGATGCGATTACTTCTAAGGTTCGGGAAAATCCTTCTTTAAAATTATCTATTTTCACTAAACATTTTGAGAAGGTCACATTTCCGTTGAGAGAATTGCGTGCAAAATGCAGACATTGCAATGCTTCCTACAAATTCCAAGCCGGCGGCGGCTATGGGTCGTTGAAACGACATGTAGAAATGAAGCACCCGACGGAATATAGGCTTGACCGCTCTCAAACATAGTTATCTAGATTTTCTAGTGGTAGTAGTACTGATTCTGTTTTATTTTTATATTCGTATAATAAATTAAGAGAATCATTAGTTAAATTTGTTTCCGTAGAACATCTTTCTTTTAGTTTTGGATCTAAATGCACATTTAAAGATTTTTGTAAAGAATTTCTTAATCCTGCTGCTAAACGTGTACCTAGGACTACACTTACTCGTACAATTAAAAGATTAGTAAAACAAGGAAAAAAGAATTTAATTGATAAATTTAGTAAATTAAATAATAAAATTTTTTTATGTTCTGATATTTGGAGTGATCATTGACAAACTCATTCTTATATGGGTGTAACATGCCATTGGATTGATAACTCTTGGATCCTCCAAAAAAGATTATTAGCTTATAGAGTTTTTGATAAATCACATACTGCTCATAACATTGCATAATTATTACACTTAATTTTAGAAGAATATGGATTGACTCATCAAATATTTTCAATATCATTAGACAATGCTAGTTCTAATACCGCTTTTATAGATGAACTAAAATTTATTTATCAACCTGTTATTGATGGTTTATTTTTTCATATTCATTGTGTATGTCATGTTTTAAATTTATGTGTTCAAGATAGATTAAAACTTTTACAAAATTATATTCAACTAATTAGAACCGCAATTTCATACTTATAGTCTCATCCATCTATGATGAAACAATGGGGTAGATTTTGTAAAGCTAATGGAATGAGACCTAAAAAATTTTCACGTGATGTTCCAACACGTTGGAATTCAACATATCAATTATTACAAGATATTTTTCAATATAAAAATTTATTATGTTTATTTTTTGCACAAAATAGTAATACTAATATATATTTATTTTCACAACAATGGAATATTTGTAGTAATAAGTGAAATTTTAAAAGTTTTTAACAATGCAACTGAACAACTTGCTTATTTAATTTTAGTGAATTTTGTAGTATAGTATTAATATTAAATGAACATGTAAATAATGAAGCTTTAACTTTATATATATTAGCTATGAAAACTAAATGGGAAAAATATTTTTATTTTATTCCTAAAATTTATTTAATTTCATTGGCTTTAGATCCTAGATTTAAATTAGAAATTTTATAAGAAATGTTAACTTTATATTATAACGCTTTAATTCCTATTAAAGATTCTTCCTCTCCGGATCCTGCTAATATTATATATAATATTAGAAATTATTTATATGATCTTTATAATCAATATTATGTTGAATATGGAACATAAACTAATATTTCTGAAACACAACAACCTACTACTACTAATTTAAAACTTATAAAATCACAACTTTTATTAAAAGAACGGACGAAACGTCCACGAGGATCCTCAAGTTCCACACAAGAACTTGAGAATTATTTTACGACTTCTTTTGATTTTAATGAAGCAGATAACGAAGATTTCGATATCTTGAAGTGGTGGTCATAGAAGGCTCAAAGCTTTCCTGTTCTCTTCGTGATCGCAAAAGAAATTTTAGCTTCTCCAGTGTCAACTGTTGCTGTGGAGCAGACGCTCAATGCCGACAGCAACATATTAGATTAACGACGATCAACTATGTCTCCCAACTTATTGGAAGCTCAAGCATTACTAGATGATTAGACTAGAGCCGAGAAGCGAATTCAAGGAATGCAACTTTCAGAAGACGAAGTCGAAGAATTTGATACCGAAGGAACAAATACAACGGGTGTTAGCATTTGAAAAAAAAAATGAGGGCTTAAGTGCAAAGTTCCTAAAAATTTGTGGCTCTTGTGGGATTAGCCTAAGTTTGGTGGGTTTTTCTACAAAGTGGTGTGTCCATTTAATCCCTATTTCTTTCCCTTTTCCTCGCGTGCTTCACCCGAGTAGAGACGGCTTCCTTTTCTTCTTCCTCTTGCGGCGGAGTGCAAGATCGGGGTTCTCTTCTTCTTCTTTTTCCGTCGGATTGTGAGATCAGGGCAGCGCGAGGTTTTCTCTTCCTTTCTCTGGCGGTGGATCGCGAGATCGGGGCAGATCGAGGCCGCGACGCTTCTACTCTCCTTCCCTTTTGATTTTTGTGCCAGCGCCGGCGACCCCTAGCCTGTTCCACCCTCGTTCGTCGATACTCGGTGGATCGTGACCCTGTTTTCCCTGGTAGATCACTTCGCCGACCGATCTCGATCAGGTAGGTTTCCTCTCCTAATCGTCGGCTGAGCTTGTGTCGAATCTGCGTTTAGGGTTTTAATCGCAGTGCGCCTTGTGTGGTTTGCGAATTAGGGATTGGTGGAAGGGGTAGCTGGGATCTGGATTGATCAAGTGGTTGGATTCCATTTGGAGTCGATTGGAGCAGAGGACGATCCACGTTTGCGGGCACTAGGAGGTAAGATCGTGATGCTACCGGTTAGATCTTGAGTTCCCTGTGGTTCTTGTTTTGTTCTTTCTTTCCTTCTGCCGTGAGGTTTGCTTGGTTGATTCTTGGTGGTTTGCTATGTTAAGGTTGATCTGTTGGAATTGTCGAGAACTTTGATCTGATTAATTTAGATTAGATTGGGTTGATTTGGATTGATGGTTTCCATTCTTAGGATTTGATCGTATGTACTTGATTTCTGGTGTTTCTGTGAGCTTGTGGTTGATTGTCGTGAGCTTCAATTGGAGATGAACTTGTTGTTGTGGTTTCACTTAGAATTTTTCCGACTGTGGTCTTGAGGTTCTTGATCTAATTGTAGATCTTATTGCTATGCCGCGGGTTAGAAGTTGGATTTTGTGATTGATGCCTTTGCTGTCTTCCTATTTGATTCATTGAAGGGTGGGTCTTGTGATCATATCTGTAAATGGAAGTTAGTTTGGATTATGGAGGTATTGATGATTTAGATCTGTGCTGAATGGCTGGGAGTATGATGGAGCTGGAATTTGGCCGGAGGTGTTGCAGTTTTGTATAGTATTGTGTTCTGTTTTGATTAGTCTCGCCTTTTGGATTTGCACTGATCCATGCTGGTATGTGGCGATTCTTGATCAGATTGTATTTGTTATTTATTTTTGATGCAGGGCATTGAGTGATTCACTGGTTACAGATATTATTTTTAGACGGGGGATTCTCGACGCTTGGACTTCTTTATATCGAGGCGGGTACCTCTGTTTATGCATAGCTAGACATAGTTAGCAGTAGGGATATCTGATATCTTTATCTCTGTGCTTTTGCTTCGGTAGTTGTATCTGTTAGCTTTACTGCTTACTATATCTATATGGATTGATGACGCACAGTTTACCTTATACCTTACGCTAGGATTTAGGTATTGGTGCATACCGATTATATGGACTACTGCATATCATGTAGATGACAGCAGGGTTAGATAGTGGATGATGCATGGGATAGTGACACGCATCATTATTGCACGTAGCATAGGGGACGACCTTTGACTCCCTGGAGGTTGAGATGGCCGTCGTACTTGCTACTCGTGTAGGGACATATGTAGGCGACCCTTGACTCCCCTAGTGGTTGAGATGGACACCGTCAGAC